>JAMPIV010010232.1:0-154701 GCA_024509875.1 Oreohelix idahoensis | reverse complement strand
AGACTGACTGTCTAGATACACGTGCGGTCTGCATAACCCCCTATACGCCTTAGTGCACAACCGTGCGCTAATGAAATCAAACTCACCAATAAGACTTACTCTCATGTGAGTCGGTGCGCAAAGTTATTACAGAGGTAGGACAACATATTAATAATATGATACTACCTTCATCTGTAAAGGAGTGTAGAGGTCTACGAAAAGGGCTCTACAGTAAGTTTATTTTAAAATGTGGCACTGAACTGACGCTTCTAATTGACTATATTGGCGGGTCTAACCAATCGTGCCATGTTTACACAGCTTTTCAAAAAAGTACCTCTACTACGGTTTCCCCTAACAACAAAAAATAGTATTTATAGTCCGACTAATCGTGTTTAGCCTTACATTTATTTCTATCCAATCAAATAGGACTTAACATGGGGACCTATTTCCCGTACAATGGTGGTTTCAAAATCTGCCACTGAGCGATTCTGATTTTGGTGTTGTCTGACAGCACCACCATTTTATTTTGGCTATAACTTGTTAATTCCTAGAATATTTGCGTAACACTTAACATATTCTTTGTCAGCAAGTCCTAAGGAACCCAACTATATAAATTTAAGGGAGCTAGGTGGCTGCGTTCAAAATATGTATTTTCTAGGATAGTCGTGTACTTGTTTTTTTATTTTTTATGTTTAGAACCGCCACCTGTCCTGCTGTACTGTCAGACTAATGTCAGGATTTTAGACATAAAACAGTAGAATGTCATGTTTCCTAATAAGCGTTTTGTAAGTTTTTAAACCTAACTCTCGTATGGGTAGTGTTTTTTATCACTGTCGATTTGAAAAAAGTGAGTGCTTCTGGCCTTACGCTTGTTGGGGGTGGCATTAATATCACGAGACTGTGGTAGTATTGCCTGTGTTCCTTCGTACATCGCTCTCTCTCTCTTTCTATCCTAAGTTCATCTGTCTTTCCGTTTATGTTAACGTAGTGTAATTAATGTTAGTATTAATTTAGGTCATTACGCGGTGTGCCTATCTCAAGGTTTTCTTAGAAATGCAGTACACGTTTTATTGTGTTGTGGAAACGCGTGTATGCTGCTATAGGCTTTACTATTAACGTGGAAACGTTACAATTTGCAGACGAAGTAGAAAACAAGGGGGATTTCGAGTACAGTCATTGTGACAGCACTGTTCTTTACCATTCTTCTTTCCTTTTATTGAATTTATTTGTTAGGCTTTACATTTACCTTTTAATTTATATATGTGGATTTAGAATGTTTCACGACAAATTCTCCCCTCTTAAAACAGACGTTATATGTCAGTCTATAATTCTATATACACATAGAGAAATTTATTATTATTTCTGGGGCTTACGGTGATTCTCATCACACGGATGGCGGCTTAAAAAATCCGCTCCCAGATTTTTTTTTCCAGATATATACTCTATGCAAAACTCATAGGGCTGCATCAGTAATGACCAACGGAGTAATCTAGAATTTTCATGTCTAGCCTGCGCTAGAAATGACAAGGGTTTGTGATCCGTTTGCAACTTAAATGCCTTCCAATACAGATAAATATTGAATTTCTTTATCGCCCATATTACTGCAAGACATTCTTTTTCGCTAGTTGAGTAGTTGGTTTCAGCTTTATTCAACTTTCTGCTAGCATATGCATATGGGCTTAATTCCCCATCCAATGCATATGATTTCTGTAGCAGAGTCGCACCTAACCCAATATTACTGGCATCAGTCCTTACAATGAATTCTGGACTTAAGTCAGGTAATTTCAAAATAGGTTTGGGACCTCAAGACGCAGCAATAGAGACCTGTAAAGGGCAATTTTTACTATCTTGCAATATAATACATTTATATACTTATTATGTTCGCAAATATTTTGTGAGCAAAGTGTTTCCTTTTTAAGTGCTTAAGGAGAAGTCATTTTTGAGTTACTTCCCTTGAAGGCAGTTCCGTCATCTTCGATCGGACTCCGCGGACGAGTCTAGGCCTACTGCGATTTATTCTTTGGCTGGGTAGGAATAGATTGTTCTTGCTTCAGTATATCTATGGCCTGAATTTATACGTAGTGTTTGTATGAGTAGGACGAGTCTGTCTTATATATGGATATCTTTACATTTCTAAGTCGAACTATGTTGGTTGTGGCTAGAAAAGGTCAAAGGCTATGCAGCGGAAGTATCGCTAGCAAGGGGTGTGATTCATGGCTGTCATCCTGTCTGGATGTAGAATTTTGATGTAGCCGGCCTATCGCCGAAAAAGTGATCTATAAGTAGATGGGGAAAAGTGATAGTCATTTAGACATGTTGTATGTACTTTACCCCAGTGTTTATTCTCTTTTGCCAAGGAATGGCAAAGTTATATTTCGCATAGAAAGGTAAAACCACAATTTATTATGAACTTGGGCTTCGCCATCGTTGTCGATAAACAGATGCACAGTGGTACTTTTGGAAAGAATATTTATTCAAAGGAAGATGACATTCCTATGTATCAGCACTAGATTATATGATATTATTCAATTACCTCTATGACCGAAGTTATGAAGAAATGAGGACATTTAACGAATGACCAATTTTGGTCTGGGTCCTATAGTGAGTGAAACTCACGAGAGAAGAACAGCCATGTTGAAATTCATATACTTTGTATTTATCGAGTGAGAAAAAGGGATGCCTGTACTATCGCTCGATGAACCAAGAGATCACTGCTACATGTGAGAACCCATGTCTGGGATTCCTATATCTTTATGGAAAATATATATATTGAACTTTACGTGAAGGGATATTCACTAGACGAGGTTAGGTCTAGGAGCCTTCCTATATATTGGTTATGGTCTGACGTGCCCAGTCAGTAAAGCCAGATGATTTACATGATGGAACTCTGAATGCTTATTTACGAATGCTCCATTATGATATTTGCCAAGCATGAATGCTAACTTAAGATGATATTCCTGTGATCAACATTATGCTGTCTATGTCGACATTTGTTCCTGTAACCATACACGTACTGTCCAAGTGTGCGTCCCATTAAATGTTATAAAAAGACCACCGTAGTTCCAGTACTTCTTGAATTCGAACAGTGTGAGTATGAGTGATGTACTATCAACCTGTCAACTCTATCGAATCATTCTACCATTCGCGTTCTGACATTCACATACACACTCATTGTTTACACTCACATTCTTGTCGGAGCCTCACCACGTTCCAGGACAAGATGACCTGTATGACCAAAACTGTGCTGGGTTTAATGAGTTGACAATCGTTACACTTTACTACACCAGTCCCAACATCTACATTTATCAACTGGTGGACATTCACGTCATTTAACAAATAAAGCGTGATTCAACAACTAGTAGCCAGTATGAGTTAACAACAACAATACAGAGTATTATCAACTGGTGTGCCAGCTTCCTGGGTCAACCTGCACAGTGACCATATTGAGAAGTAAACTTCGGAGACCAGACGTTCCTTGGGGTCTGTTACGACACACAAATACATCAACAGTACAACTCTACAGTGATGTCAGCGTGACCTGTCCTGTCGAGAGTATGCGGTAACTAGGTCAGCGTTTGTTGACATTTGGTTCGTTGGACATTTGCCATACAACTGACAGTGTTACACAGCAAGCTTGGTTGAAACATAGAACATTACACATCAGGACTGGAGAATATTTGACAGTGTTTGCGAAAGGAAATGTTATTGAACTGAGAAGTCCTACATCGATTGTTATCATTCACATCAACGATGGAGCTTCTATTTCTGTGTTGAATTTAAAATAATTAGACCAGAAGTATTTGTTTAATAAAGTACCACAGTACTGTACTATTAGGCAGTGTAACTGAGCCTTCTTTACAACACATTCTTTCTGCAACACTCTATTTACATCATATTGCCATACTATTTATGCAATTATGTATTTATGTTTAAATATTTATATGTGATATTTGTTGGTATCCAGCGGGTTGTTGTTTTCGTTGGGCGGTGTCACACAACAGAGTATCCCACGTAATAGAGGGTCTGATGTGTGCGTTTCTATAGGTGCAATTTTCTTGATTGAAAATTTGCTGCGACAGCTGTTGCTATTAGTGTTAGCTGTGAAGACTGTACTCATTGTTGTTTTTGTAATATTCCTCTGTTCTTTAGTTTGTTTTGATTTGTTTGTAATTTGTTGGTCTACCCTATTCTATCTTTCAGTTCTATTCTCAATTTATATTTATATACTGTGGTGTTATTTGTATTTGTTATCCTCTTGCGGGTTATCTTTTATTGTTTTTCCCATTTGATTTATGTCATTTCCGCAAATGTTTTCATGTTCTTCTGTATAACTGTTTTGTTTTGTGCCTGATCGACATACACTATTTAAAATATAGTTGATCATATAAATTGATGTACAAGAATCAACTGATAGTTAATTGCTATTACTAAAGGTACACAGTTGATGATATAAAACACTATTTCTGGTGCACTGCACTTATATTATAAAGTGAACCAGCAACTTATAGCTGTTATTATATAAGGATTTATACAAGACCTTTGTAAGGCTTGTTTCCCACAGTGATTGGGATAGTTAAGTACTATTTTCCACAGGTTAAAAAGTTATCATACAAGGTCTTTGATTAAGACTAAGAAAGTGAATTTATTTACTTTTGCAAATTACTGATCTTATTAGACAACATGTCTACATTAGATTATTTTATCACACAAGGCAGGGCTCTTGATAAGACTGGTCAGCAATTAGAAGAATGGGCAGTTGCTCAATATGACAAAGCATTAGCTGCTGCTGCTGAAGAAAGAAAAGCATTGATTGAAGAAAAGAAATTAGCAGCTGAGGAGAAAAAATTAGAAGCTGAGGAAAGAAAATTACAAAGAGACTATGAACAAAAGAAATTGCAGATACAGACTGATGAAAAAAGATTCCAGATGGAAATGGAAAAAGAGAAAAGAAAGGATGAAGCTGCTGCAGAAGAGAGAAAATTACAAGCTGAAGCTCAAGAGAAAAAAGCAATAAGAGAACATGAACACCAAAAAGAACTTTTAGCATTTGAGTTAGAAAAGTTAAAGTTAACAAACATAAGTGATGGTAATCAAGCATCTGGTGGTAATGGTAAACCCTTTACTTACAAGGTCAAGGTACCAGCGTTCAACCCTTCCAGTGATAACATAACATTCTGGCTAAATAGATTTGAACGCTCGTGTCGAGCACATAATGTGGACAAATCACAATATGCTAACCAGTTATCAGAAAATCTGAAAGGTGATTCTCTGACTAGTTTAAGTTTGGTTGAAGAGGCTGACAAAGATAACTATGATGTTATTAGGGCAGCCTTATTAAAGAAGTATCAGTTGTCTGAAGAGGGTTATCGGAAGTTGTTTAAGACAATGGTGCCTGAGGCAGGTGTAGAATTCTCAGAATTCATTGCAAGGACACGTCTTACATTTGATCGTTGGATTGAGCTATCCAAAACAGAAAAGACTTATGAAGCCCTTATGGACTTGATACTCAGAGACAAGATTATGTCAAGTATAAATAAACCTTTCCTCGAATTCTTACATGAGCGTAAACCTAAGTCTCTAAAAGAAATGGAACAGTATTGTACCCAATACGTCACTGCACATCCGGACATAGCTATTAGCAACAATAAGGTTAAAGAAGGTATGCCAGTTGCTTCTGCAACACCATACAACCCTAATCACTCTCACAAATTCCAAGGACCTCAAAATAGGTTTAATAAAAAAGGTAACTATTACAGTTATCAGAACCAAGGTAACCAATCATTTCAGGGTTCTTCTTCGAATACCTGGAGAAGAGCTGACAGCCCTCGATTCAGGGGTGGTCATAATTACAGGAACTTTCGCAAAGGAAGTCATTCTAGAAACTATCCAAGTTTTCCTTCATGGAGACAACAAGATCATAATTACAGAGATACTCATTATAATGAATATGATGATAGTAACCAAAGGAGCTATGATTCAAACCCGAGTAGAGGTTATAATAGTGGAAACAATGATAAGTACAGAGGCAATAATAACAGAGGTAGAGCACAATTCAAAAAACATAAAGCTCATTACCAGGCGAACTCTGCACAGCAAGAGTCCCACGAAGCCTATAAACAAAATAAAGATAATGATGACTCTAATAATATGGCATGTGCCGCTTTTGATTTTGGGAGAGCATCTCAGTGCCCCCAATGCAAAACATTATTTGAGCCAACCACAGTGTCTACTTTAAGCTGTGGGCATCCTCTTCCCGCTCTTCCTGCGTCAATCGCGCATGATGGGAGAGGTTCTCTTGTCTTACACAAAGGTTTAGTAAATGACAATCCAGTCTCAGTACTTTTTGATTCTGGATGCACAACTATTGGGGTTAGGCAGTCACTCATAGATCCTTCTCATTCTACAGGCAAAGTAGTCAAATGCGTAACATTTGGCGGCACCATAGAGAAATACTCTACCGCTATCATTAGGATTGCTACTCCTTTCTTCACAGGAGATGTACACGCATGTCTTTTGCCGGATCCGATCGCTGATCTTATCATCGGTCGCATTCACGGAGTCAAAGAATGCACTCCGGAGCAAATTTCCGTTTGGGAAAATCAAAATATGCAATCTGCTAATGCAGTAGTCACTAGAGCTCAAGCTCTCAATATGCCTGAAACTTCATCTGTTGAAGATAATGAAGTGCATAACCAAGATGATCCCTTGGTAATTTCTCGTGACTCGTTTATAAAACAACAAGAAGAAGATCCGACTCTTAAGAAATTCTTCACTCTTGTAACGAAAGGTGATCCGAATAAAGATTCAAATTGTAAATCTTGGATTACAATGAAGAATGGCGTACTTGTACGTATGGTGCAAGACTCCACTAAGTCAAGTCATTCTCAGATTCTTGTACCCAAGAATTTGAGAGTTAAGATCTTACAACATGCACACGACTCTCAGTGTGCTGGTCACATGGGTTTTTCCCGTACAAAGTCAAGAGTTCTTGCGGCTTTCTTTTGGCCTTTTGTGAACAAGGACATACGGATCTATTGTCGATCCTGTAAAGTATGTCAAGAAGTCAAAACCAAAGGTCCTCGTCATGCTGCGCCTATTCAGGCTGCAGATATTCCTATTCGTCCATTCCAGAAAATGGCGATAGACATCATTGGTCCATTCAAGATCAAATCTGCTAGAGGACATCAGTTTATCTTAACGTGTGTAGACATTGCACACGTTGGCCAGAGGCTATCCCTCTAAAGAGCATTACTACCGCTGACATTGCAGATGCTCTTTGGCTTATATTTTCTCGGCTGGGATTCCCCGGAGAAATATTATCAGATCATGGCACCCAACTGATATCGGATACCATGTCTCAAGTAATGTCTACTCTACAGATAGAGAGATCTTTGAGTAGCATCTATCATCCTATGTCCAATGGGATGGTCGAGCGACTAAATAGAACACTTAAGAACTTATTAGGGAAGATAACTGAGGATCATCCTCAAGATTGGGATAGGGTTTTACCCGCGGTCCTCTTCGCGTACAGAGAGGTCCCCAATGAACATACAGGGTTTTCTCCCTTTGAACTTGTCTTTGGCGCGCGACCGCGCGGCCCAATGTCTTTGCTGCATGATCTTATAACAGCTGACAATATTGACGATGACACAAAATCTTCTTACGAGTATGTCATCGCGCTGAGACAAAAGATTATCGAAGCATGCAAATTGGCAACGTCCTCTTCTGAATTTGCTAAGCAGAAGGCAAGACAATTTGCTAATAAGAAGAGAACTTTACGACAACTTTGTCCTGGTGACAAAGCATTTGTTTTGCTACCTTGTCGTGAAAATAGACTCCTTATTAGTTGGAAAGGTCCGTACGATATAATATCGAAAATTTCAGATGTTGACTACATCGTCGATATCAACGGGAAGCATAAAACCTTCCACATCAATATGCTTACGGAGTTCCATGAACGTCCTGACTATCTACAGCCTATTTTCCAGGCAACGGACGATTCTCATGTCAAACATGGTCATTACTCATCACTGTCTGTAATACAGGATGAGGAAACAAGTTTTTCGGATGTTAATCTTCCGCTTCCAATGATCCCACTTCATTCTAGTGAATCATGGAAAGACGTTACTGTTTCTCCTGATTTGTCTCTAGGAGAACGGCGACAAGTTTCGGTTATGTTACAAACATTTCAGGATGTCCTCACTGACATCCCTGGACAAACTCATGTCATTGAGCATGACATTGTTCTAACTGAACATACTCCAATTAGGGTTAGACCTTATCCTATCCCTATACATTTCCAAACACAGGTTGAAAAGGAGTTGGATGAAATGATAGATTTACAAATAATCGAACCATCCACTTCTGCATATTCTTCGCCGATGGTTATTGTTCGAAAAAAAGACAATAACATACGTCTTTGCGTTGACTATCGCAAATTGAATCAAGTTACGAAGTTCGATGCTGAACCTATGCCTTTACTAGAAGAGTTACTTACTCGTCTTTCTAAATCGCATTTTTTCACTAAACTTGATTTGTCTAAAGGATATTGGCAAGTTCCATTATCCGAACGCGCCAAACCTCTTACCGCTTTCTCTACTCCCAGAGGCCTTTTCCAATGGAATTTTATGCCTTTCGGCCTTATGAACGCACCAGCTACATTTGTACGCATGATGCGTCGAATCCTATCGTATCGGTCAGATGTCATTGCTTATCTAGACGACATCTGTCTTTTCAGCGATACTTGGGAAGATCACTATTCAGGGTTAGTTGAATTATTATCAACTCTGCGTGAGTATAACCTGACAGCAAAACCATCTAAAGCTTGTATTGGCTTTAGCGAAATTGCTTTCTTAGGCCATCGAGTAGGTCACGGTTTCTTGAAGACAGAAGACCATAATATCACTAAGATACTTAACATCTCTATCCCTAGGACTAAAAAGCAAGTGCGAAGTCTTTTAGGTCTCATACAATTTTATGGACGTTTCATTCCGAATCTGTCCTCTATCATGGCACCTCTCTCTACACTATTAAAGAAAGGGTCGCCTAACATGGTTCACTGGTCTCATGAATGCCAATCCTCACTAGAGAAGATCAAAACTATGTTTTCATCACCACCTATTTTAGTGTTACCTACAACAGATAAGACATTTGTTCTTCGTAGTGACGCTTCATCCACTGGGATTGGAGCGGCACTAATGCAAGAGTACTCTGGAACTCTGCATCCTGTAATGTATATATCCAGAAAACTTAATGCTGCAGAAAGGAATTACTCGGTTTTAGACCGTGAATTATTGGCAATGGTTTGGTCAATTCTCAAACTCCAAAGATTCCTTCTGGGCGCGCATTTCGTAGTGGAAACTGACCAAAAAGCTCTTACGGCTATCCAAAGTAAGAACTTGAAGAGCTCGAGATCAACTCGATACGCAATCGCTCTTCAACCTTTTCATTTTTCGGTACGAGCTATCCGTGGTTCAGAAAATGTGATGGCGGACATTCTGTCCAGATGCCCACATGATGCCACTTAACTGTTAAATATTGGATTTTTTTAATATGTATAACTTTACAACAGTTATTTTTTGTTCTTTACTAAGATACACATTTGTAATTTAATAATAGAATGATGGTATCTCTACTTAGCGGTTTATTGATGTTTATTCACCGCTGTTCTTTGATGATTGTTTCTTCATAAATCATAAATTTAAGATTATAGTGTGAATTTTTGGTATGCATTGTATAATTACCAGAATTGTATTATACGTACATCACACCTTCCTGGAAACATTTATTCGTAGAGAAACAATTTCTCTCAGATTTTGAGATATATTCTCACCGGTCATATTAGGAATTATAGTTATTCCTGATATTTGCATCTGCGCAGTATTCTTGCGTTTTTGAGCCTATTGTATGGTGCTCCTAGATGTATTTAAAAAAAAAATTTTATTTTTTTTTTCCCGGGAGGTGTGGTAAGACTGTAAAGGGCAATTTTTACTATCTTGCAATATAATACATTTATATACTTATTATGTTCGCAAATATTTTGTGAGCAAAGTGTTTCCTTTTTAAGTGCTTAAGGAGAAGTCATTTTTGAGTTACTTCCCTTGAAGGCAGTTCCGTCATCTTCGATCGGACTCCGCGGACGAGTCTAGGCCTACTGCGATTTATTCTTTGGCTGGGTAGGAATAGATTGTTCTTGCTTCAGTATATCTATGGCCTGAATTTATACGTAGTGTTTGTATGAGTAGGACGAGTCTGTCTTATATATGGATATCTTTACATTTCTAAGTCGAACTATGTTGGTTGTGGCTAGAAAAGGTCAAAGGCTATGCAGCGGAAGTATCGCTAGCAAGGGGTGTGATTCATGGCTGTCATCCTGTCTGGATGTAGAATTTTGATGTAGCCGGCCTATCGCCGAAAAAGTGATCTATAAGTAGATGGGGAAAAGTGATAGTCATTTAGACATGTTGTATGTACTTTACCCCAGTGTTTATTCTCTTTTGCCAAGGAATGGCAAAGTTATATTTCGCATAGAAAGGTAAAACCACAATTTATTATGAACTTGGGCTTCGCCATCGTTGTCGATAAACAGATGCACAGTGGTACTTTTGAAAAGAATATTTATTCAAAGGAAGATGACATTCCTATGTATCAGCACTAGATTATATGATATTATTCAATTACCTCTATGACCGAAGTTATGAAGAAATGAGGACATTTAACGAATGACCAATTTTGGTCTGGGTCCTATAGTGAGTGAAACTCACGAGAGAAGAACAGCCATGTTGAAATTCATATACTTTGTATTTATCGAGTGAGAAAAAAAGGGATGCCTGTACTATCGCTCGATGAACCAAGAGATCACTGCTACATGTGAGAACCCATGTCTGGGATTCCTATATCTTTATGGAAAATATATATATTGAACTTTACGTGAAGGGATATTCACTAGACGAGGTTAGGTCTAGGAGCCTTCCTATATATTGGTTATGGTCTGACGTGCCCAGTCAGTAAAGCCAGATGATTTACATGATGGAACTCTGAATGCTTATTTACGAATGCTCCATTATGATATTTGCCAAGCATGAATGCTAACTTAAGATGATATTCCTGTGATCAACATTATGCTGTCTATGTCGACATTTGTTCCTGTAACCATACACGTACTGTCCAAGTGTGCGTCCCATTAAATGTTATAAAAAGACCACCGTAGTTCCAGTACTTCTTGAATTCGAACAGTGTGAGTATGAGTGATGTACTATCAACCTGTCAACTCTATCGAATCATTCTACCATTCGCGTTCTGACATTCACATACACACTCATTGTTTACACTCACATTCTTGTCGGAGCCTCACCACGTTCCAGGACAAGATGACCTGTATGACCAAAACTGTGCTGGGTTTAATGAGTTGACAATCGTTACACTTTACTACACCAGTCCCAACATCTACATTTATCAACTGGTGGACATTCACGTCATTTAACAAATAAAGCGTGATTCAACAACTAGTAGCCAGTATGAGTTAACAACAACAATACAGAGTATTATCAAGACCGCAGTCAGCGACTCATAGCTTGACTGCCTGCGTCAGGACCAGCAAACCAGAGCTGGTCAAGACCGCACTCCACCTCCACGTGGTGGTCCTGGAAACAGTCTGCAGCTGTGCAGTCTGGCTGAGCGAGTGTGGATCGAAATGGGAAGGAAAACCCGGTCCTAAAAAATGCCGTGCAGAAGTCGGATGTGTCGACCGAAAGGTGCAGATATCACAGCTTAGGCGTAAACAGACACAACGCAACCACCGTCCTTTTCAGGACGAACGAAGAAGAAGAAGAAGAAAATAGGTTTGCTTGTAAGCTTTTCCTTCAATTCCTGGTAAGCTAACTCACATTGTGGTGTCCATGTAATTCGATCTGGATTTCCTTTACGTCTCAAATCAGTTAACGGTGCACATATGGAATTAAAGTTTTTGATATACTTTTGGTAGAAACCACATAATGAGACAAAGGATCTCACGTCTTTCTTGGTTTGTGGTCTCGGTGCTTTCTTTAGTTTCTCTAAATTCTTGGGGTCAGGGGTCATGTTTCCCTGATAGACTGTGTGTCCCAAGAATTCTAATTCTTTACATCCAACGCAACATTTGGTTGGTCGGGCTGTTAAATTCGCTTCTCTAAGTCTATTAAACAGCATATTCAGAGAGTCAATGTGTTCTTCAAATGTTTCTGTTGCTATAAGGATATCATCCATGAAATTTGTGATACATGGATTATTCAGAGGGTCCAATAATTTTCTCATCATTCTAGAGAAGAAACTAGGTGCATTCCTCAATCCAAATTGCAATCTGTTAAACTCATAGTGTCCCTCTGAGGTACTAAACGCTAGGTATGGTCTAACCTCAGGCTTTACTGGAATCTGATAGTATCCTTTACTCAGATCCACTTTTGAGAAATATTTAGCTTTATTTAGCCTAGCAAACAACTGATTTGTATCCGGCAATGGATCCACCTGTCCTTCTGTGATAGCATTCAGTCTCCTGTAATCTATACAGAGTCTATGTTCTCCAGAGGGTTTCCTTAAGAGTACAACACTGGAACTATACGAAGATTCACTGTGTGAAATAATTCCTTCCTTCAACAAATAGTCTATCTCTTCCTTCAAAGCTTTATCCTTAGCAAAAGGAATCGAATAGGGTTTCGTACAGACAGGTGTGGGGTCTATCAGTTTCATATCATATTCCAATAAAGTTGTATGCCCCGGTCGGTCCGTTAACACCTCTGTATGATTATCTAGAACCTGTTGCACTCTCTCTTTCTGATTTTTCGTTAAATGTGTACTGATTTTCACCTGTGCCGCTGTCTCACAGGGGTGCAATGGATATTCAAATGATGAAAGTGGTTCCTTTTTCATCTCCATTGCAATGGACAAGGTCAACAAGTGTGTCTCTTCCTGATGTTCTGTTTCCAAATATTTCTTCAGGAGATTAACATGATAGATTTTTTTCTTTCCCCTTCTTATCTATCTTATAATTTGTTCTAGACACCTTCTCTAGAACTGTATATGGACCTTGCCATCCAATTTGTAACTTATTCTGACTACCGGGGAGAAGAAGCATTACCTTCTCTCCCACAGCCAAATCTCTGTCTTTAGCTTTCCTGTTATAATAGGCAGCATGTTTCTTCCTGGCTTGTCTCAAATTTTCATTGGCAAGTTTCCAGCCAGTTTTTAATCGAGTGGTCAGCTCATTCACATATTGGTATGAGGATGTAATATTTTCCTCTGCTTTTTCATCAGTCCACGTTCTTAACAGAGTTACATATGGACCTTTAATTTTGTGGACCTATTTGTCCATGCACCGGTATGGTCTCTTCCACTCGAAGCTCTATAGTGATGATTTTTCTTCCCAGAAGTATCATGCACAAATCGACCGCTACCAAATTTTTTTCCTGGGGCTTTCTCCCCACTTAGAATTCTGGATGAGAGATTTCCTCTCTACATCCTCTTCCTCCAGTTTGTTTAAGTCCGATTGAGGGATTTTCGGCTTATCCTGGGGTAAGACATCTTTTTGCACTCGCTGCATAGTGGCCATTGTAAAACAGTTAATTGAAGCTTGTCCGTGAAAAGGGGCTTCCCATTCCATTTGGTCCACTTTATTTAATTTATTTTTCTTTTCAGTGTTAGGCCGGCGTTTGCCCCGTGGCGTGTCCAGGTCCTGATCACTGTTCCCACTTGTGGGTGTTCCCTCATGTGCTATGCTACACCTCTCTACAAAATTCACAATGTCAATCATTGCCTTGGGCCAGTAATAATTTTGAGCTACTTTTTGGATGATGGTACCTATTTTCTCATGGTCCCCATCTGGTTTTACATGTAGGCTCCTTATTAAGTCTGCCCTATATCTCTTTGGAAGAACCAACTGTCCGTGACCATGGGATCTAGTTCCGACCTTCCTGTAAATCAACTTGTTTTTCATGTAAAAATCTCCCTTGCCTGGAGTTGCATGACAAGTTGACAATTTCCTAAAACAAGGCTTGAGGGTCTTATCCCCAGCCTGTGCCTTCCTCAACTCTTCTGGAGTGGTATTTAACATAATATCCTCCTCCTGTCTTGAGGTTGACCTGACCTGAAGGGTGGCCATAACTATAGGGTTCCTTCTGCAACGGTCAGTATCATGATTGTCCATCTGACAATTTGTACACCACCTCCTTCTTTGATTGAAAGATTTTTTTTTCATCATATTTCCTTTCATCGAATTGTGGGGTTTTATTTTTATTGTCATACCGTGGCCTATCAAACTGGTGCTTACCTTTGTTTTGATCTCTAGGATCAAGTTTATTAAAGTTCTGTGGTGCCCTAAAATTTTCTACCTGTTTCTTCTTATTACCTGATACCTCTGCCTGAGCTGCTTGATACCTTTCAGCAACATTTAGCAACTCACCCAGCCTCTCTGCACCTTGTTCCATGAGAAACTTTCTCAGGTCTGGAGCCATGGACTCTCTTAATTGTTCTATAAGGCCCATTTCCTTAAGATCTTGGGTTTTCCCCAGAGAAGTCCATTTCTAACCGTGCAGAGAACTGGTGATAGGTTTCACCTGACAGTAGTTTAGCATTCCTAAACTTTTTCCTATAAAATTCTGCGTTCTTTTCATATCTTAACAAAAGAGCCTGCTTTAGCATGTCATAATTTTCTTGATCACTTCTGTTCATTTTGGCAAAAACTTCATAAGCTGCCCCACGAAGCCCTTGAGATAACTTTAAGCTCCACCTTTCTCTCTCTAACCCATACGTGGTAGCTAATAGTTCATATCTATTTAGATAGCTCTCAATATCATCGTCTTTCTCAACAAAATGATCTAAATGAAAATTCATAGCTGAGGTTGAGGCTCCCTGACTAGCAGTAGCATCGGAGGTAAAGGGACTGGCACCATTTTCAGGAGCATGGCCTTAAAACTCAAACTCCCTTAGTCGTAACTCATGTTCCCTTTGTAATCTCTTCTCCTCCTTTTCTGCTTCCCTCTCTGCAGTCTGTCTTCTTTCCTCGGCTTCCCTTTCTGCCTTTTTTTCTTCTCTTTCTGCCTCCAATTTCTAAACCTCAGCCTCAATCTGCAACTTCTTAATTTCTTTTTCAGCCTCTATTCTCTTATCTTCGGCCAATCTTTCAGATTCTAATTTTCTTTCGGCCTCTTTTTCTAATCTTCTTTCTTCCCGTTCAATATATTTGTCACATTTAGCAGTGACATAAGCAATCATAATTTGCCCGTCCATTCCTAACTCTTTTGCAGTCTGCACAGCAGCAGATCGAAATTTGGCCAGGTCCGCCATTTTCTAACAGGTCAACTAAACAATACAATTTCTAACTAAATATCCAATCACAACCACAGGCACTGAGAGCTCAACGTTATTTATTTTCACCCAAGGATACCTTTTTAATTTTTATTATTCCCTGAAGTGAATTACCCCCAATATTTATAATAGGGAAAGATTCAAAATCCCGGCTTGGCTCCCAATATATGTGGTAAAATGGGATGTTATAAATATTTATAGGGACTTAGTGTACTGACTGAGATCAGCTGTGAAGGTATCTGTATCTAATAGGTGCAGTGTTTAACAGATAACCTTACTTGCTACCACATGTATACCTCAGTCAGAATTATTCTGGAATATTGTGATGACTACGTTAAATGTCTAGGGTTATGAAAATGATGAAGTGTAAGTCACAACAACAACAGACAGATAAACCATTTAATTATTCCACAACACTTTACACCACTGTGACTCTCACATACATATAACACTCTATAAGATTATTTTAAATGAGGCAAGTGTTAAAGGTTAAAAATATATGTATTAAGTTCTTTCAATAATAAAGATCCTGATTCAACTACACAGTGAACCAGGAAACATAATAAAATGTAATTACAAGTATTATGTACACAGTTTATAGATATGATCTTTGTATTGACATATATTATTATTAGTATTCTATGTGTGTGAGTTGTGATGTGGGACTAGGAGGTAATACTGGCTGTTCAAGCTATGTTGTTGATTGTCATCACGACTTCAAGTGTTTGTTTCTGTTGGAACTAGTATTGGAGATGTTCTCAGTTCCTGGCATTTAAACAATTACTTGCCCCTCTTTATTTAATACAATGTCAATTTTAGGGGGGGGGGGGGTACATAATGTTGAGCTCCTCTGGCCACAGAAGCTTATCTTTCGTGATGGCGGCAGGAAAAGACTCCTCTGCTCGATTGCTTCACTGTGTTCTGGAGACACCTCACTGGTTGCTATCTGGACCAAGGAGTATGCTGTCAGCCTCTGGATTCAGCAAAACTCAGACCAGGTGCTGCTTCAATAACTAGGACCACAGTCCCTGAAACAAGAAGGTTGTACCTCCTACTTCAGAACTAATTTATACTCTATTTCCACACTGAGCACAATACATAACAAACACTGAGTTCAGAGCGGTAGGCCAACTGCTATCTTCATCTGAAACAATTTACACCAGTATTCTCCTCCCTAATGGTTACTACGCCTCTGCCATTTCAGCTGTAAGTCCTTCTATACAATAAGATAGGTGTCAGTGTACTATTTGGTAATTCCATGTAGGCCTAGGCAGTTAAACTCCTCTCCGACAAGTTTGGTTCAGGTTGGAGCAATATCTAGGCTTGGCCTCATGGTTGCTACTGAACCACACACACATATATACAGACATAAATTATCAATTCACATTCAATTTTCATTAAAAAGATATTGAATATATCAAGCTTACCACAATTCATGGAAATATTACACAGAAACGTTGACTAGCGATGAATAATGGCACAAATTATGGCACAAATTCCGATCCGCCTCTGTCCCAGGCTTTTATTTAGAAAAATATGAGCTGGATCTCAACACACTGTTCCTTTAGTAAGTTTATTTTAAAATGTGGCACTGAACTGACGCTTCTAATTGACTATATTGGCGGTTCTAACCAATCGTGCCATGTTTACACAGCTTTTCAAAAAAGTACCTCTACTACGGTTTCCCCTAACAACAAAAAATAGTATTTATAGTCCGACTAATCGTGTTTAGCCTTACATTTATTTCTATCCAATCAAATAGGATTTAACATGGGGACCTATTTCCCGTACAATGGTGGTTTCAAAATCTGCCACTGAGCGATTCTGATTTTGGTGTTGTCTGACAGCACCACCATTTTATTTTGGCTATAACTTGTTAATTCCTAGACTATTTGCGTAACACTTAACATATTCTTTGTCAGCAAGTCCTAAGGAACCCAACTATATAAATTTAAGGGAGCTAGGTGGCTGCGTTCAAAATATGTATTTTCTGGGATAGTCGTGTATTTGTTTTTTTATTTTTTATGTTTAGAACCGCCACCTGTCCTGCTGTACTGTCAGACTAATGTCAGGATTTTAGACATAAAACAGTAGAATGTCATGTTTCCTAATAAGCGTTTTGTAAGTTTTTAAACCTAACTCTCGTATGGGTAGTGTTTTTTATCACTGTCGATTTGAAAAAAGTTAGTGCTTCTGGCCTTACGCTTGTTGGGGGTGGCATTAATATCACGAGACTGTGGTAGTATTGCCTGCGTTCCTTCGTACATCGCTCTCTCTCTCTCTTTCTATCCTAAGTTCATCTGTCTTTCCGTTTATGTTAACGTAGTGTAATTAATGTTAGTATTAATTTAGGTCATTACGCGGTGTGCCTATCTCAAGGTTTTCTTAGAAATGCAGTACACGTTCTATTGTGTTGTGGAAACGCGTGTATGCTGCTATAGGCTTTACTATTAACGTGGAAACGTTACAATTTGCAGACGAAGTAGAAAACAAGGGGGATTTCGAGTACAGTCATTGTGACAGCACTGTTCTTTACCATTCTTCTTTCCTTTTATTGAATTTATTTGTTAGGCTTTACATTTACCTTTTAATTTATATATGTGGATTTAGGATGTTTCACGACACCCTGGATGAACCAAAATGTCACCGAGAATAGTTAGTATAGGAACGTGCTCTTGAGTTTCACAGTTAAAAAAGAGGAAAATACTTCCAGTATTGGGAAACATCTGGTTGCTAAAAAATGTTACAAAAGATGATGATGATAGTCCTATCGGCTGGCTCTATGGTAGAGTGCCGATTCTGAAACAGCGTAAATTCTTGATAAATCCGCTTAAATACGACTGTCAGAAGTCGGGAATAATGTTATTTTATCTGATAAAATTGAAAAGATATTGCTGGGTTTTGTAAGACCAGTTAAATTTACAAGTTAAAATGTTTCTCATGTATCGTTGGCTCACAAATGAAATTGGTGACGCACAAACCAAGAAAAAGACAACATTAACCAATCAGTAAATGAAGAAAAAGACCGCTGGACGCCATTGTGATAAGGTCTGCTAGGAATAAAAGAAATATTTATGGAAAAATGCAACTATTCTATATAGTTATATATAGATATATACGCACACAGACGGGGACAAGACGATCTCTTATCCACTCCGTCAATCCTGATTACAGTTAAACGGCACAGGTGTTTTCCCTTTACGCCTATATGGTCAGCTTTCGCTAGCGCTGAGATTTCATGTCGGATGGAGGTATGCTCTCTCCCCGCCCCTTGCTCGCGCTTTAACGATCAGCGTACAATATCAATTATTATTCAATTATCCATACGCGCACTTACATAAATATCGCCTGTCGTTAATAACTATTAAATTGTCGGCATCTGTTCGTCATAGTATGGTATTAAATATTAGCCACTTATAATAAATACGCACAATGAAATAAAACGTGAATTCTTTTCTGTCACTATCAGTCGCGCCTAGCATATAATCAGTCAACTAAAACCGTCTCTTCTTGTGTGAGAAAGCGGGTGGTGAAAATTAATATTATAACTGAACATCTGGTATAAAATAGCTACGCGTTATTTTATTTCACTGGTTTTAACAGCTATAAGTTAATTCTAATGGTAAAAGCTTAACACTTTTTAATTGGAAAAAAGTAACCCTTTTAAACACGTAACAGTAATTTCTATTACCAGAAAATCATAATGAAAGATCCCCACGAATGCTATCAACACATTTTCCACAATGGTTCTAGAACTACATGCTTAGACTATCCAAAAATTCTGAGTGACAACTGATAGCAGGTTTAAGAAAACACAGTTTATATATCATCATGTTTCTCTGATATATAGATGATGTTACTTTTCACACTTTTGTATACCAGAGAATCACCCCAGATAAAGCTTTACGCCCGTCTTCCGTCGAGCGCTTTCGCCCCGACATCAAAAGACTTATATGGGTAACGGGTCTCTCGAAGATTTTGCCTGCTTCTGAAGATCAAAGAGCCTGTGGTTTTTCTGCCTTCCCTCTGTGTACGAACTTTAAATGGTCTTTGGTTCTTCACTTGCGGTCTGTCAGGTATCGTATGATTGACAGATAAGCTCGCGTGAGAAGACTCGATAAACAAACCTGATTCGCTACCTGTTATGTCTGGCTGGTCACAAAAGTTTGTAAACATTGTGTTAGCTCGTGTTAAACACAGAAAAAGAGGTAAGACTAAAAAGTGAGTAAACATAGACTGTAAATGCATGGTTTTGCTAGCAAATCATAGGACGCTGCGAGGTTACAAACCTGTCAGATTACTGTGGGCTCTCTTTCCATTATACGTCACAATGTGCATCTTCGTCTTCGCGGTGTCGAGAAACCAGATCTTGGACTATTGGAGTCACGCAGTAGTAACTGATCGGACTGCCACTGCCTTAGCCTTCACCACATACAAAAAAACACGTTTTACATGTCACTCTAATTTTCTTAATAACTGTCTTCGGGTTAGAGTTATCCCTAAAGGGTTTCTTTCCCACTTCCATCCTTCGACTGGACATTTTCATCCTTCTGTACTGCACTGCTTGGAATTAGTTGATAAAAAGTGTTCCTTTCAACGTATGAGCTGTGTTATTGCTATACATATACGCCTGCTCATTGACTTGGAACTTTTGAAATCCAACCTCACTCACCAACTTCGTCTACTGACTTCTTCGTACCCGACAGCCTTGCTTCTTATTCTGACTTATATTCATGATACCAATAAGGAGCTCTACACACGGCTGAGCACGCATAAAAAAGATAAATTGCGTCGCCTCCGCCCTCATGTTCCTTCTGTATCTTCAGCGTCCCCTATTCCTACTTCTACTAAAGTTATTAGCATTCCTCCTGATCTACAGCTATCTCCTAATGAATTGTCTGTTCTTAGTAAAGGTCTTAAGTTTGTTCCTCTTCGCTCGACATTTGATAAATATTCTATGCTCCAAGATGTCTACAATGCGTCTTCAATATTACTATAGGAACGGTAATGATTCTAAGCCAGACGGGGATATCTTGTGTCATTTTAAGAAACCTAAGTCAGACTGGACTCCTGCTCCAGGTGCCTCTGCGGCTCTCGATTTATATATTGCTAACACTTTGCATGACATTAATCAACTTTCTCTACCCCGTCTACGTCGATCTAACCTGACTACTTTTGAGTGGCGGTCCTTGTCATCTCTTAAAAAGCGGGATGACATTATCATCAAATTTGCCAATAAAGGTAGTGCCATGGTAGTTTGGCGAAAGAACTTGTATATTCAAGAAGGAGTCTCACAGCTCGGCAACTCCACCTTCTACTCACCTAGTTCTGGTGATGCCACAGTCCGCAATAATTATTCTGTTCATGCTACTATTCGTGATCTCATCCATGATGACCTCCTTCCTTGTCTCTCCATATTGTTGATAGTAGTCTAGGTAAATCTTCCTTCTACATGCTTCCTAAGGTGCATAAAATTGGCAATCCGGGTCGACCTATTGTTTCAGTCTGCTCTTGTCACACTGAACGGATCTCTAATTTCCTGGATAGTATTTTCCAATCCTTAGTGGCCAACCTACCTTTCTATTTGAAGGACACTACCCATGCTATCACTACCTTTGATTCCATCCAATTGACACCTGACCACACTTACCGTCTTTTCCTTCTGGATGTTTGTTCGCTTTATACTTCTATTCCTCATTCTGATGGCCTTAAAGCACTACCATTTTTTCTCGACAGACGCACTGACCTTACTTTTAGCACAGATTCTCTTCTTCGCCTTGAGGAATTGGTTCTTACTCTCAACTCTTTTGAATTCAATGGCCAGTTCTTTAATCAAATTAGTGGCGTTGCTATGGGCACCAAACTGGGCCCGCGTTATGCTTGCCTCTTCATGGGTCACTTTGAATATTTGTTGCTTCAAAGTTACAATGGACCTTTACCTGAGATTTACCGTCGCTATATCGACGATGGTATTGGAGTTACAGACATGTCTGAAGTTAACCTCCGTAGATTCATTGACTATGTTGGCAATTTCCATCCTGCCATCAAATTCACTTCTCATATTTCTACCACTTCAGTTAACTTCCTTGACCTTACTGTCAATATTACTCCTACTGGTCTTACTACCTCTGTCTTTTATAAACCTACTGATGCTCATGGTTTCCTTCTTTACACCTCTTCTCACCCTCGCAGCTGTAAATATTCCATTCCCTACTCTCAACTTCTACGCTTACGTCGGATATGTCACGATGAAGATGATTTCTGTGAACGAGCTCAAGATAAGCTCGAGTTTTTTCGCCCTCACTATCCTGAAAGAGTTTTATCTGATGCCCTTAATCGCATTAGTCACGTTACTCGTCAGGTTGCACTTACTGTTAAACCTACTACTGCATCTAACAGACTCAAACTTGTCTTAACTTTCCACCCTCACTGTTTGGCGGTGAAAAAAATTATGTTTCGTCATCTGCATATTCTCCTCTCTGATCCTGATACCAGAGAGTTGTTCCGTGATACCCCTTTGGTGCGATATTGTAGGGATAAGAATTTTAGGGATGTTCTTGTACACAGTCGCTTGAGACAAACCAGTCCTTTTCACTTTGGTACTAAACCATGCAAACGCCGCAGATGTAAGACCTGTTTTTTTGTACTCCAAACTCAGTCAGTTTCTTTTCCGAACGGTAAATTTGCCATTGGGGAGTCTTTCACGTACAAATCCAGAAACCTGATTTATGCTATCATTTGCAAGAGGTGTGACATTACCTATATTGGTGAAACTGGCATAGGCCTGACCATTCAGGAATCTGTTATATTCATGTCACGGCCCTCCATTCATGTGTCGGCGATGACCGAACTCGCTTCTCGTTGGAGAATCGTCTCATTTTTCAAATGGGCGTTTTATCTCCTGCTGGCCTTAATGTGCAGCATCATTTTGCCCAATTCTGGTGGCTTCTGTCTCTGTTTCATACTTTATTTCTTCTGTCGTTATTTTCCTATCTATCTTTGTTTTTGATTTGGTTCGTTTCGTTTCCTCAATTATCTTTTCTTAGCCGTCACTAGCTCATACGTCACTTCCGTATGACGCCTTTTTTTCTCAGCCAACTTGAATGTTTCTTTTTTGGATCCAGCTAAGTGATTTTTTACTTGTTTTAATAGTGTTGTTCATTTCTGTCTTCATTTCGTTGATTATTTACTTTCTTGTTTCGACATGTCTTTCTGGTTTTATGATTTTCTTGCATTATCATTGTTACCGATTCGCTCATCACCGTTGTTCCATCTGCTGGTATCGCTCATTGTGTATTCCACATCATCATAGATTTTTGTAGTACCTATATGTAGTTCTTGTCCTTGTCACATGTTCGTAACTGTGGCTGACGAAGGGTAAAACCCGAAACGTTCCTTGTTTCATGTGTACCGTTAACTTGTAAAACTGATTTCATACGATATTATATTTTTTAATTTATATATTTGTAACTACTAACATTCCTTTTCAAGACTTTCTCATTACCCTACTTAGCTGTTCATGTTTTTTTCTAACATTCTTCTTTACAATCGCATGTTTGTGGCCTCAAGGGATTTTCTTGCTTGTTTGCTAATTGTCTATAACTCGCTTCCATATGACATGATTGTTTCTATATAACACTGAGGAACTCACTTTCTTGCTACCATAGATTTGTTTTATAAAATACGTTTCATTTAATGGAGCCCAGGTGTTTGTCTTGGATATTCCTGTCTTGACTGAGATACATCTTCAGACTGATGTTATTAATGTACCTAGTTAACTCAATCTATTAACTTGTTTCAAAACTTTTCAATTTACATTGGTGGTGTATTCTGGAGAGGTTGTGTTTCTTCAAGACCATCATTTCTTCTGTATTATTTAGGCTAAGGCCTTTTGTTTCCACTTTCTTTCATTATTACACGAACTTGCAATAACCAGTCAATAATGACGGAAGTATATCTTACTTACTTAGTCGTTCCCCTTCTACCGTGAGGTGTAGAGGTTTGGAAGAGAGAGCGCCAGACCATCCTATCGGCTGTCTTCCTCCTGGCCTGGTTCCATTCTAGTCCGGAAGTATATCAAAAACTGTAATATATTTTTAAAATATTTTTTAATTCAATATAAAAGTTCTTTGATGACAACATTTTTTGTGAAAGTGCATGGATTTGTTTCAAAAAATGTTCCCTGAAAAAAAGTGTTTTTAACAAAAACTTTCAAGTTTTCATGATTTGTTCCTCGGGTGAGGGCGGCATAGAGCTGGCCGTGTCCGAAAACAGGTTCAGGAAGGAAAACTCCTACGTGATCAAAAGATTGTCCTTGCGCCTTATTGATCGTCTGCTAAAATCACTAGGAATTGACGACGTCGCATCCTAGATGGCAAACTGCGCTCGCTCGGTTCTAAGTCAGTGCGAGGAATTAAGACTCGCTCTCCCTTATTACTGCCAGTGATACTTTCTGCATCAGCTATCTTATAATTTTGATCCATAATAATAATAAGTCTGCAATACTTTAAATTACAATTTTGTCTTGAAGAAACGATCAAAAACTTACATTTTACGGTTATTTTTAACACAATGATGAGTTAAATCCGTTTCCTGAATGAAACTGGGTTCTACACCGACTTTTCTTCGTTGAGTGTTACTATTTTCGGGAGAGTACATATAAGGGAAACAATAAAATTAATGTCTAACTTTCAACCACAGTTGCATCCCTTAGATGTGATCGACGTACAGACAGCGAGAATTATAGATTTGGATAATTTACTGCCACTCTTTCTGATTTGGTCGCATTGGCTAAGAGGTATGGTGTCCGCCTCGAACTCTAGAGGTACCGGGTTCGATTCCCAGTTGAGGGAATATAATTTGCGGAAATAATTTTTTTTTCAGAACCAGTGGTCCTAATGATGTCATACTTCCCCCTGGTCGCCTCGGTAGTGAGACCGGATGCCTAGCCTTCTCGGATAAGGGCGAAAAAACAGGAGGTCCAGTGTGCAAGTTGCGCACATTAAAAATCCCACGGCAGTTGGAAATCGTAAAGAGTGGGCTTATCAGGCCGCTGCCCTGGCGAAATTTAAAAATTAGAAATCTACCCACCACAAAAATATTTATAGAATATGTGATTCCTATATACACACATTGGGACTCTCGTCGGTGCTACGAAATTCGTGCACTGTGCTAAGATCCTCCTTGTGTGATCAAAGGGAGGAGATCGGAGCACTGATGGAGTGGTCCGTGTGCAACGAAGATAGTCCTTAAAACAAACAAACAAACAAACGTAATGGTATTTTTTATATTCAGACTGTATCATTAGTATATTTAAAGTTATTTACATAATTAACAGCAACGGATATTTCTGGATATGCTCTATAGATCACAATATATTTTCTTTATACACAGAAAACAGAGCTCGTAACAGTACACATCCCTGCCAAACACCAAAATTTGTATCCCTGTAAACTTTCTTATTTATTTCGTTGCGAGTTTTTATACCTGCTGTTTGTCGCCAATGCATGTTTTCTATAACTCTAGGACCTTGTTGATTGATATTTATGCTTTGTATCAGTTTGATCATTTACCCTTGTCTTTATCTTGTCAAATGCATTAGTGTAGTTTATAAAGCATAAATAACGATCTATTTTTACTTCTACACTTTTTTCCATTCATTATTACTAAATATAGAAACGAATGAATACACTAATACACACATACACCACACACTCACACATATATATATATACGCATATGTCAGTGCATTCTCTTGATGACACTTAGGAAACAAAAACGGAATAGACCTACTACCCCCTCCGGCACTCAGAGGTTGTGCACGGAGCTGGCAAACTTATCATGTGAAACACATTGCTACATAAACCACAAGTACAGGAGAGCATGAATGCTTTAGTACAAGCTTGAAAACACTAGGGACCCAAAGATGCTGCAATAGAGAATGCAGTCAGTGACCCATGGCTTGACTGCTTGCGTCAGGGTCAGCGAACCAGAGCTGACCAAGAACCTTCTCCACCTCCATGTGGTGGTCCTGGAAACAGGCTGCATCACTGCAGTCTGGCTGAGAGAGTAGGGATCGAAGAGGGAAGGGAAACCCGGTCCCAAAATATGCCGTGCTGAAGTCGGATGTGTCGGCCGAAAGGCGCAGATATCGCAGCTCCGGTGTAAACAGACACAACGCAACCAACGTCCTTTTCAGGACGAACGAGGAAGAAGAAGAAAGAAAACTCTATGTGATTTTTAGTCAGGAGAATACATGGGCTTATAGATAATAGAAAACATGGATTAACAATAAAGATAATATTTCAGCTTGCAATGATGAGAATATGGGGGCTTATAATTCAAGTAAATTGGCTTATAGTCATAAGAATATATAGATTGGTGCAAGAAGAACATTGGGGCTCATAACTAATTCAGTACAGTATTAATATTTACACTAAAATAACCTTCGATTTTCGGTGTAAAAAAATAACAATGTTCCAGCAGATGTTATAGTCATGTACACATATATTTTCAAAAATAATTAACAATCACAAGGAAAATACACTATAAAACATATTTACTTGTACTGTAATAATAATACCCACACTGTATTAGATCACTGTATCACCAAAATCTTTCATTACACTGCAGTGCATGTACTACTTGTATTAATTATTTTTGTTAAGAAAGAGAAATATTTTCAAAATAACATTACAAACAATTCAAAACCAGGCGCAACTTACGTATACATGTACTTGCACAGATGTAGCCCACTATTTAAAATAATGAGGAATCCTCTTTTGCACCAAACTGGATAGTCTGCTTTTGGCTGCTAAGTCCCGCATTCTCTTCAACAGCAGAAGCTGTGTAGGACAGCTGTCATCTTCTTGCTCGTACCAAGCCATCGCTATTTCTAGTGCTATAAAGGCCTCTTCAGGACTTGGTCGACGTTTTGGGTTTTCTTCATAATCTACAAGTACATCATGTACTTCTGAGGAGTCTTCATCATCGGTCACTACATGTATTTGGTTTTCTTCTTGCACAAAAGACAAAATTTCTTCGTCATTCAAAAACTGAAAACCAGAATCATTATCATCTTCTAGCCACATGTGTGCATCATCTTTGTCACAGTCCGAAAATCCGGGCATTGCTTGAAACAGTTCCACAACTTCATTTATACAATCATCATTTGTGTCCACTGCAGTAGTTTCATTTCCTCCTTTTTTCCCAAGCAATCTATTCCAAGCCTTGTTGAGATTATCTTGTGACAGGGTGGTCCAAGCATCAGCTTACATATAGCAGCAGTCTTTGAGATTAAGCTTTTTTTGAAAACGCCACCACACTTTCTTCATCTTCAGCCAACAATAAACGACGCAGGACTTCCTTCTTGTACATCTTTTTAAGCTTTGCTATAACACCCTGATCCATTGGTTGAATCAGTGCTGTTACATTGGGAAGCAGAAAAATTACTTTAAAATTTGCATCAACTGCATTCAATGTATCCGTCTCTGGGTGAGATGGTGCATTGTCCAGTAGAAGAATTACTTTTCCAATTTTCTTTTCTTGTTCTTTCAACCTCTTCACATTTGGGATGAACTGATTTGTATACCAATCAAGAAATATTTCACTATTCATCCAAGCACTCTTCTGTGCTTTGTAGCAAATGGGAACATGTCACATTCTTTAAACAACGTGTTTTTTTTGGCTTTGCCGATCATTAGCACCGGTAAACGATGACTTCCACTGGCATTCGCGGCTACCAAAATTGTTACTCTCTCTTTGCACTTTTTAAACCCAGGGGCAGCTGCTTCGCGCTGAGATGCAAGTGATTTTTGAGGCAATGATTTTCAGTATAAGCCAGTCTCATCGGCATTATACACATCATCGAGTAAATAACCTTCTTCTTCCAAAAAAGCCAAGAATGTTTCTTTAAAATTTTCAGCGGCAGTTGCATCGCTAGATGAAGATTCCCCTTGAATCTCCAATTCTCGTATGCCATGACGAGATTTAAAGTTTCTTAACCATCCCTGGCTAGCCTTAAAGTCAGGAGGACCGTCAAGTTGACTGTTGAACTGAAGTGCCTTTTCACACAATAGAGAGCCAGAGATAGGTTCCCCTTTGCTTCTTCTTTGCACAAACCATATATACAAAGCCTCTTCCAATTTCAAATCTTTCGCATTTCTCATGGTTTTATGTTTCTTAGACCCATTTTCACTATCCAATTTCGATGCAAAACTCATAATTTTATCCTTGTTACTTTTGATGTCAGAGACGGTAGCTTTCCCAACATTGAAAATCCTCGCAAATGAAGACACAGTTTCACCTTTTCCTAGTCTCTTGATAATTTCTGTTTTCGTTTCAATTGACAAAACATTGCGGTTCCTTTTATATGCTTTAGGCCTACTGGAAGATGCCAGGTCGCACAGAGAAATACGTGTACACCAAAATTATTCTGCTGTAGTAGCAGACACAATTATTTTAAGTTGAACTGTCTGTTTAGCCAGTGGAAACCAGATATTAACTGACCCTGACTTCATGAACGTAAGCACACGTATTGTCACTGGATTGGTAAACCAGATAAAAAAAATAACAATTTTTCCAGCAGATATCCAAACTGTTATAGTCTGTAAGATTATATATCTCTCTCATATTAACCACGTAATATATATCAATGAGAGGTGAAGCATGTACACTAGACAAGATAAAGGCATTACACAAATTTTGATACTTGAGACGATTGTACGTCATAACGTGACATGGCAAAGTAAATATTGCTAAAGCGCTAAATGGTGAATGCTCCCTGAGTTTTCAAATGCTCAGATTCCAGCCTCGTTTCGGTTAGCTATAATACGAGAATCGGAAGGGAGAAGGTAGTATCTAAAACTAACAGTATAAAAACTTACTTTTAAAGCAAACACTCAAAATAATTGTTGCTCCCTGGTGGAGCTTATCTCCGCGTTAAGGATACATACAAGCGAGACTTGTAGCAGACGTAGACATCCGTCAGGGTTAACTGATGTCAGTGTCATGTTTACCTTCAGCTCAACATTGGATGAAGACGCTGGTGTGGGATGAAAACACTTGATAGCATTACAAGGTAGTTCTTGATCTCGAGTCCCCAGAATACGAGAAGCAGAGGGAGTTCTAAAAAGCATGGCAAAGGGAGTTTGTCGCAGATTGTCTCCCTTGATATGCTGTAGTGGTCCACGACTTTTTCAAAGGAAGCAAACTTCGCTCACGATTTCTCTTGGCAGTGATGTAAATAGGAGGATTATGTTCATATTTCAGGGGGTTTTAAAGATGGATAGTACAACAATTGCGTTTTCTTGGTTTGTTGTAAATTAAGCATCCCCCGCCCACTACTGTGAGAAAAGTGATTGTGTATCGATCTAACAATTGACACGTTTTTATTAAGCCTTCAACTGAAGGTAATTTAGCAAAGTATTAATATCATCATCATGTGACGTATTCTTTCCAGAACGTTGTCTCCATTACAACTGCTCTGAACGCATCACGATTCTGGGCAAGTCGACCTGCATCAGCCAAAGACAAGTTCAGATTCTCTGTGATGTCCTGGGTCCACCGTCGTCTAGGTCGACCCCTTTCCCCTTTTTCCATCACAATTTTTATCCAGACTATTATGTCTTTTTATATGACCGAAAGATTTCAGCTTCCTTAATGCGATGGTATGTAGGAGCATAATTAATTGTTCAAGTCCTTCTGGGTTGGTCGATAGGAGGACTGTGTCGTCAGCATATGTGATTTCCGGGATCTGGTACCCGCCGATGTTAAATGAGGCAAACTCTGTGTGTTCTTGGTCATCTCTTACGTTTCTCAGGATATTCTCGGCATAAATATTAAACAGGTAAGGGGAAAGGGTACAGCCGTGTCTTACTCCTTTCTGTACTTCAGTACAGTATAGTATTAATATATTAGCTCTATATATAAGTTGTTTTGTTTTTAAATTAGTCAAACTGGTGCAACTATCACTTTAAATCAACCGAGTTATCTGTAACGACATCAGTCGTGCACTTTTTATCACTCTCATCCACTACGGCAGTATCAGTTAATTTCTTCATTTTTCTCACTCATCGTCCTATTATTTGGCATATTTAATGCCCTTACATTCTTCTTACGGTGACCGCTCCCAGACGGTTTACGTTTCACTAAGTGAACGTAGTATTATCAGGTTAATACGAGATTTCAGGTGGTGGCGTTCTCACGTGGCGCATGACTTTTATATATGGAGGCGATGGAGGAGCGATGGAGGAGGAGAAGAGGAGGAGGCGCATGATTTTTTATAAAAGGAATTGAGGAGGAAGAGAGGAGAAAGTCGCATGACTTTTTATATAAGGAAATACTCAGTGTGCAGGTGGAGCAGCAGGCGTTGGTACATGACTTTTATATAAGGAAATACTCATTGCGCAGGTGGAGCATCAGGCGTTGGTGCATTACTTTTTATATAAGGAAATACTCAGTGTGCAGGTGGAGCAGCAGGCTTTGGTACATGACTTTTCTATAAGGAATACGCATTGCACAGGTGGAGCATCAGGCGTTGGTGCATGACTTTTTATATAAGGAAATACTCATTGTGCAGGTGGAGCATCAGGCGGAGGGTGATGACTTTTTATATAAGGAAAATGTGCAGGTTGAGCATCAGGCGGCGGGTGATGACTTTTTATATAAGGAAATACTCATTGCGGAGGTGGAGCATCAGGCATTGGTACATGACTTTTATATAAGGGAAATGTGGTGGAGCAAGATGGCGGACTTGAGATAACAAGGAGGAGATAAGTAGGTTGTTGTATTGCATGACTTTTTATATAAGAAAATACTCAGTGTGCTGGGGGAGCATCAGGTGGAGGGTGATGACTTTTTATATAAGGAAATACTCATTGTGCAGGTGGAGCAGCAGGCGTTGGTACATGACTTTTTATATAAGGAAATACTCATTGCGCAGCTGGAGCATCAGGCGGAGGGTGATGACTTTTTATATAAGGAAATACTCAGTGTGCAGGTGGAACAGCAGGGTTTGGTACATGCCTTTTATATAAGGGAAATGTGGTGGTGCGCGGTGGTGGCGCAAGATGGCGGGATGACTTTTTATATAGGGAAAATGTGCAGGGGCAAGATGGCGGACTTGGGATAACAAGAAGGTGGTATATGGCGGAAGATGGCGGGATGACTTTTTATATAAGGAATTGAGGAGGAGGATAGGAGGAGGTCCATGACTTTTTATATAAGGAATTGAGGAGGAGGGTAGGCGGAGCAGGGTGACTTTTTATATAGTAATATATTAGTGTTTATTTTTAGATAATAGGAAGACGTTATTTATAGACATATATTAATTCTGCAGGAGTGATGCAGGGGCAAGATGGCAGGATGACTTTTTATATAAGGGAAATGTGGTGGCGCTTTGTGGTGGCGCGTGACTTTTATATAGCACTATATTAGTTCGCTAATAGTGTGTTTTTGTCCAGTTGAAGTTTTTTATGGTGGGGGTGACGAGGCATGGGTGTAATGTACCAGGTGGGGTAAGGGTAGGGGTGATATGTTTGTGTGATGTGGTATGGTTTTGGAGGTGGAAGAGAGATATTTTAGATGTTGAGGGGAGATGTGGTGACGTTGTCAGGATGCATCTGTGTACATTTTTGGGGTGTAGCAGGCGAGTGAACCAGCATTGAGAGGTGGGAGTGAAGAGACTTCGGTGACGAGGTACGGTTGTAATGTAGCAGGTGGGGTTAGGTTAGGGCGGAATTTTGTATGTTGTGGAATTGTTTTGTTATGTGTGTTTGTGTGTTTGTTTATACAGTCTACAACCGCGTGACTTTTATATAATGAAAATGTGTTGGAGGAACGTGGAGTTAGGGCGGATTTTTGTGTGTTGTGGAATTGTTGTGTTATGTGTGTTGGTGTGTTTGTTTATACAGTCTACAACCGCGTGACTTTTATATAACGAAAATGTGTTGGAGGAACGTGGAGGAGGAGAGGTCTTGGTATATAGTAATATATAAGTTCATTAATGGCGGGCGTGTTGTGTGATGATTATTTTACAAACAGTTATACGTACATATTACAGATAGGTAGCCAATATTACAACAGTTAGACGCTATTTAGTTATACATATATAGAAATATAAAAGAGAAAACACTAGATACATTTTATATATTTATTGACAAAGTTAGTTGATCTATGGGTGACGTATAACCGCACTTCTTTTTCGTATACCACTAGGAGCCCTCAGAACACAGGCGGTTCGGATTACTTGGCGAGTCTGTCACGTCTTTTTCGTGTAACCATCTTCAACAAGGTGAGTGTCTGTCGTTATCACGCCATTGTCTATGAAGGAAAAAAAAACAGGCTTGGGGTGGGTTAGCCAGGGTCTGACTAAGCGCGTAATTAATCGCGAGAGGTGTGTTGTATTATGTGTTGTATGTTTTCTTGGTTGTTGTACAGAGTGGAAGATCTTGTCGGCCAGGTAGTTTATGTGTTGGTGCATATACCTGTAGGTATCTTTGTGTGTGTCTGTAGGTAGCTGTATACAGAGAGTTTAGATGTTGAGCATCACCATATGTCACTTTAGCTTTCTTGGTTAACATAGATTGTACAGGGTTAAATATTTTAGAAAAGTTGTGCCCCAGCTGATCGTGTACAGAATACTTTATTATAGAACAACGTGTCTCAAACGGTTTAGTCTAAGAACCCCATGATGTCTTACAAATTATTGAGGTCCCAGAGATCTTTTGTAGATAAGAGTTGTACCGCGAGGATATGACAATATCAAAGAAGGTGTTCGATTATAAGGAACATAGTGTTCACCTCGCTGACCCCCAAATAGGCTTTCCGCGCACCATATTTTGAGAATCACCGTTCGTATGTCTTTCTTTATTCAGTCACCCCCTTCCACGCGAACCCAACTTAGAACACATGGATAATCGATAAGAAATTTCATTACAGGGCATGTTTAATCAGTACGAGATGTGTTTGCTTAAGCGGTCCCTTGTCGAAAATGTGACTTATTTTACACAGCTGTTACCCGCATGTCTTTGTTACAAGGTTCGCTTATCGAGAAGAGGAAGAATATTTCTCACTGTCATATAGAAGTAAACCGGTGATGGAAATAGAGCTGGCTCTTGATGTAAAAGTAAGACAGGGCGTTGCATGTTATTCGTATTTGTAGATGGAGGATTTTGTATCTCCCTATCCATTAGTTCAACTTGTTATTACTCTCTCTTCTAGTTTTCACTGTGATACAGCTTATCCAAGGAAAGTTAGATATCTGGTTTTAATCTCAAAGGTTCTTATCTTTAACGTACTTTATGATGTCTTCGGAGTGCTTTCATTTGCGGTCAGTGTATTTTTTTTTCCAGAGTATTTTCAGTTGTCTTCAACGTACTTTCAGTCGTCGTAAATGTACTTTTAATTGTTTTCAAATTGTTTTCATTGTAAATTTCACTTTTTAGTGACGCAAGAGAAAATAATAGAACCACAAAACTGTTACACTAGTTTAATAATTGCACAGTAACGAGCCATAATGTTTTAAAAGATAGAAAACTGGAGTGGCGGGCGCAAAGACAGTATATCAGTTTAATAAAGACAAAAAATAAATTTAAAAGATTAGTTAACTTGGTTTGGTAAGCAGGTTCGTAAGGGATCATCCAAAATATATCCCGTCATCCCTCTAGTTTCTTTATATGCAACTGATAAAGGGCGTTGCTATACAACTGGTAGATAATGTTTGTCGTAGCTTTTATCAGGTAGGTAATAGATGTTTATAGTGCTGTCTGAGCCGAGATGATAGTGATGACAATGTGAAAGTAAGGGGTAAGAAATAGTTTTATCACAGGGTGATCGTGTAAGAGAAAGGCCAGTCTCTGGATAGAATAATTTATCACACGACAAGAAGTGATGAAGGGCTTAAACCGTTGGGGAGCGGGTTGAAGACCGGTACTGTAAGTATTTACCAAGGGGAAGTATTTTTTGACATGGGGGAGCCATTTAATTACCAAGGGGTGAAATTTTTTTGACAATAGGAAGAAGTTTGATTACCAAGAGGGCGAAATTTTTTTTGACAAGGGGCAGAATTTTTTGGGAAGGGGAAGTCTTTTTTTTAACAAAGGGGCGAAATTTCTTTGCCAAGTGGGAGACATTTGATTGATAAGGGGGATATATTTTTTGACCCGGGGGAGAAATTTGTTTGCCAAGGGGGAGAAATTTTTTAAAGTAGTATTTGACGGTTGATCTATTTATCTATAGGTTGGACCCTTTGCGGAGGCCTGGGAGAAAATTTTGGGACCGTCTTTGGTGCTTGGAAGAAAACCTTTTACTAAAGTTTGAAATTGCTGGACAATACAAAAAACTAAGCAAAAAAGAAGTCTCACGCCCTTCCATCTACCGTGTCTACGGCACCTCGTCGGTATTTCGTCGAAAGATAAACCACCAAGTGTTGAGGTGTTGTCACGTGTTGGATTTCAAAGTCTGTATAACCGGGTGAGACAGGGAAGTCTACTATGTGTTGAACATATCCACCACATGCGAGATGGCTTTACATAACATTAACTGAACATTGGTGTAAGTAGATTTTTATTACTCATGACATAATATAAATAATAAAGAAAACTACCACGTGACCCAGCGCCTGTGTTAATATGTAGTTACATTCACCCAACAACGGAATTCCCTATCATATTATCACTAGCTACACACACAACACAACACATAAACATCCCTATCATACCAACCCTTACTCATCTGCCTCTATAACAGGTATTAGTTTTTAAAATATATTTTCCTCTTTATTCTATAGCTGGTAGGGGAAAAAAATGGGAATTCACTCAAGAGTGTTTATAAAAAGTCCTTTTTCTCAAGTCAAGTAGTAACATAGTTGCCTGAAGGTTTTGGAACAATCAATTTGTTATATTCATGTAAACGATAAAAAAATCACAATTCCTTCCAATAAAAATGATAAAGTTACTTCTAAACCAGCTTGATGTTTGTAACCAGACTATGATACATCTACATAGATAACAAAAGTTCTGGTGAAATAATAAACCCAAAAACACCCCTTTGGCATATTAAATTTCTCCCCCTTGTCAAAAAATACTGCCCCTTGTCAAAAAAATATATCCCCCTTATCAATCAAATTTCGCTCCCTCGACAAAGAAATTTCGCCCCTTTGTTAAAAAAAAAAATACTTCCCCTGACCAAAAAATACTGCCCCTTGTCAAAATTTGTTTCGCCCTCTTGGTAATCAAACTTCTTCCTATTGTCAAAAAATGTCACCCCTTGGCAATTAAATGTCTCCCCCTTGTCAAAAAATACTTTCCCTTGGTAAATACTTACAGTCCCGGTCTTCAACCCGCTCCCCAACAGTTTAAGCACTTCATCACTTCTTGTCGTGTCTTTGTTAAATTATTCTATCCAAAACTGGCCTTTCTCTCACAACGATCACCTTTGATAAAACTAAATTCTTACCCCTTACTTTCAACAACCATACTATCATCTCGGCTCAGACAGACATAACATCTATTACCCACCTATAAAACACGACAAACGTTATACTACTACCTGTAAAAAGCAAAACGTTTCTAAGTTGCATATAGCAACGCCCTTTATCAGTTGCATATAAAGTATCTAGAGGGATGACGGGATATATTTTGGATGACCCCTTACGAACCTGCTTTCCAAACCAAGTTAACTAATCTTTTAAATTTCTTTTTTGTCTTTATTAAACTGATATACTGTCTTTGCGCCCGCCACTCCAGTTTTCTATCTTTTAAAACATTATAGCTCGTTACTATGCAATTATTAAACTAGTGTAACAGTTTGTGGTTCTATTATTTTCTCTTGTGTTACTAAAAAGTGAGAATTTTAAATAAAGTAAAACACAGTCGGTTACGGTGGGTGCCGTCACCGCTAAATATAGACTATCGGACACAAGTTTATGTTCCTTTGATAGGAGACTAGTAATTTCTGTGACCAGAGAGAATTTGTCATTGATGATATACATAGAAGACAAATTAAGGTACGTAAGCGACAACTGAAAGTACGATGAAGCCAATTAAAAGTACAAGGAAGACAACTGAAATTACAATGAAAACAATTAAAAGTACATTTACGACGACTGAAAGTACGTTGAAGACAACTGAAAATACTCCGGAAAAAAAATACACTGACCGCAAATGAAAGCACTCCGAAGACATCATAAAGTACGTTAAAGATAAGAACCTTTGAGATTAAAACCAGATATCTAACTTTCCTTGGATAAGCTGTATCACAGTGAAAACTAGAAGAGAGAGTAATAACAAGTTGAACTAATGGATAGGGAGATACAAAATCCTCCATCTACAAATACGAACAACACGCAACGCCCTGTCTTACTTTCACATCAAGAGCCAGCTCTATTTCCATCACCGGTTTACTTCTATATGACAGTGAGAAATATTCTTCCTCTTCTCGATAAGCGAACCTTGTAACAAAGACATGCGGGTAACAGCTGTGTAAAACAAGTCACATTTTCGACAAGGGACCGCTTAAGCAAACACATCTCGTACTGATTAAACATGCCCTGTAATGAAATTTCTTATCGATTATCCATGTGTTCTAAGTTGGGTTCGCGTGGAAGGGGGTGACTGAATAAAGAAAGACATACGAACGGTGATTCTCAAAATATGGTGCGCGGAAAGCCTATTTGGGGGTCAGCGAGGTGAACACTATGTTCCTTATAATCGAACACCTTCTTTGATATTGTCATATCCTCGCGGTACAACTCTTATCTACAAAAGATCTCTGGGACCTCAATAATTTGTAAGACATCATGGGGTTCTTAGACTACACCGTTTGAGACACGTTGTTCTATAATAAAGTATTCTGTACACGATCAGCTGGGGCACAACTTTTCTAAAATATTTAACCCTGTACAATCTATGTTAACCAAGAAAGCTAAAGTGACATATGGTGATGCTCAACATCTAAACTCTCTGTATACAGCTACCTACAGACACACACAAAGATACCTACAGGTATATGCACCAACACATAAACTACCTGGCCGACAAGATCTTCCACTCTGTACAACAACCAAGAAAACATACAACACATAATACAACACACCTCTCGCGATTAATTACGCGCTTAGTCAGACCCTGGCTAACCCACCCCAAGCCTGTTTTTTTTCCTTCATAGACAATGGCGTGATAACGACAGACACTCACCTTGTTGAAGATGGTTACACGAAAAAGACGTGACAGACTCGCCAAGTAATCCGAACCGCCTGTGTTCTGAGGGCTCCTAGTGGTATACGAAAAAGAAGTGCGGTTATACGTCACCCATAGATCAACTAACTTTGTCAATAAATATATAAAATGTATCTAGTGTTTTCTCTTTTATATTTCTATATATGTATAACTAAATAGCGTCTAACTGTTGTAATATTGGCTACCTATCTGTAATATGTACGTATAACTGTTTGTAAAATAATCATCACACAACACGCCCGCCATTAATGAACTTATATATTACTATATACCAAGACCTCTCCTCCTCCACGTTCCTCCAACACATTTTCGTTATATGAAAGTCACGCGGTTGTAGACTGTATAAACAAACACACCAACACACATAACACAACAATTCCACAACACACAAAATTCCGCCCTAACTCCACGTTCCTCCAACACATTTTCGTTATATAAAAGTCACGCGGTTGTAGACTGTATAAATAAACACACCAACGCACATAACAAAACAATTCCACAACATACAAAAATCCGCCCTAACCTAACCCCACCTGCTACATTACAACCGTACCTCGTCACCGACGTCTCTTCACTCCCACCTCGCAATGCTGGTCCACTCTCCTGCTACACCCCAAAAATGTACACAGATGCATCCTGACAACGTCACCACATCTCCCCTCAACATCTAAAATATCTCTCTTCCACCTCCAAAACCATACCACATCACACAAACATATCACCCCTAACCTTACCCCACCTGGTACATTACACCCATGCCTCGTCACCCCCACCATAAAAAACTTCCACTGGACAAAAACACACTATTAGCGAACTAATATAGTGCTATATAAAAGTCACGCGCCACCACAAAGCGCCACCACATTTCCCTTATATAAAAAGTCATCCCGCCATCTTGCCCCTGCATCACTCCTGCTGAATTAATATATGTCTATAAATAACGTCTTCCTATTATCTAAAAATAAACACTAATATATAACTATATAAAAAGTCACCCTGCTCCGCCTACCCTCCTCCTCAATTCCTTATATAAAAAGTCATGGACCTCCTCCTATCCTCCTCCTCCTCAATTCCTTATATAAAAAGTCATCCCGCCATCTTCCGCCATATACCACCTTCTTGTTATCCCAAGTCCGCCATCTTGCCCCTGCACATTTTCCCTATATAAAAAGTCATCCTGCCATCTTGCGCCACCACCGCACGCCACCACATTTCCCTTATATAAAAGGCATGTACCAACCCCTGCTGTTCCACCTGCACACTGAGTATTTCCTTATATAAAAAGTCATCACCCTCCGCCTGATGCTCCAGCTGCGCAATGAGTATTTCCTTATATAAAAAGTCATGTACCAACGCCTGCTGCTCCACCTGCACAATGAGTATTTCCTTATATAAAAATTCATCACCCTCCGCCTGATGCTCCACCAGCACACTGAGTATTTTCTTATATAAAAAGTCATGCAATACAACAACCTACTTATCTCCCCCTTGGTATCTCAAGTCCGCCATCTTGCTCCACCACATTTCCCTTATATAAAAGTCATGTACCAATGCCTGATGCTCCACCTGCGCAATGAGTATTTCCTTATATAAAAAGTCATCACCCGCCACCTGATGCTCCACCTGCACATTTTCCTTATATAAAAAGTCATCACCCTCCGCCTGATGCTCCACCTGCACAATGAGTATTTCCTTATATAAAAAGTCATGCACCAACGCCTGATGCTCCACCTGCGCAATGCGTATTTCCTTATATAAAAGTCATGTACCAACGCCTGCTGCTCCACCTGCACACTGAGTATTTCCTTATATAAAAAGTAATGCACCAACGCCTGATGCTCCACCTGCGCAATGAGTATTTCCTTATATAAAAGTTATGTACCAACGCCTGCTGCTCCACCTGCACACTGAGTATTTCCTTATATAAAAAGGCATGCGCCTCCTCCTCTCCTCCTCCTCAATTCTTTATATAAAAAGTCATGCGCCTCCTCCTCTCCTCCTCCTCAATTCCTTATATAAAAGTCATCACCCTCCGCCTGATGCTCCACCTGCGCAATGAGTATTTTCTTATATAAAAGTCATCCCGCCATCTTGCGCCATATAACCTCTTCTTGTTATCTCAAGTCCGCCATCTTGCCCCTCCATAGTTCCTCCATCAGCTCCTCCACAGTTCCTCCATCGCTCCTCCATAAACCGCCACATCTTCCTTATATAAAAAGTCATGCGCCACATGAGAACGCCACCACCTGAAATCGATCAAGTATTTTGCTATATAAAAAGTCACAGCATTATTAGAAAGTGGTCACGAGATGGAATTTTTAAATGTAATATTTTAAAGCACGCGGGGGAAGTTAAATTAAACATCCATACCCATATAGTGCAAAAGAGCTTACCGTTGGTTTGATTTGAGAGCAGGAATATACATTGACTTTCATTTGAAAATTCGTCGGAAGCACAATCTGGGATTTGAACTGAGAATGAGAGATATACTATAGCGAAATGGGAGACACAAATCAGACTGCATCGTAACGTTATATTAGCAACTTCCAGAAGCCTGAGAGAGAAAGATCGAACAAAGAATTCCTATATTATAAGTGACAGATCGGAAGTATTTGGGCAACGTTAAAACTTAAAAGTAAACCCGCATTTATAAATACAAAGACTGGAGTCCTAAGGAATCAGATCACCCGTCATAAGAGGAATTCAAAATATTTACAGACCAGGTGATTCGCAGAACACCCGTCATTAGAGATTACTAACATTTCCGAGACCAAGTGATTCGCAGAACACCCGTCAAATGTAGATTACTATAATTTCCTAGACCAAGTGATTCGAAGCATCTAATAAATTGCTGTGTCCATTCTATACTGTGCGAGGAGATTGTGTTCCCAAAAGTTACTTTGGGGTAAGTGTAAACATTTATTTTACAAATGTGAATTTGACGTGTTTTTCTTGCTAAGTTGTTATATATGAGGCTGGCAGCCTCAACATATGAAACTAGTATATTCATAAACCACTACAGCAAGCGCTGGTGATTTCTTCTTGCTAATCGTACAGACAACCGACAGCAGAGGTAACTCCAGACTCCGACTGGAGCAGTGATGAGTGACGATTACATCACCTGTGCCTCAAGTGTATCATATCATTTTGTGAGATATATGTACCTTGCTAATTGTAATTCAGGCAAATCATTGCATTTCGCGCTGTCCAAGCACATATTTTCCCAGTTTAATACCCAGAAGAATATTAGGATTTCTAATCATCTTCCCTGAGTTACGCTGTGCATACTCAAGAATATAGTTATTCCAAGAGAATAACATTGGTGGGTGGACAGCGAGACAATGAGCCGGTTACTTTGCAGCCCACAAATATACTTAGCAGAGACCTTTGTTTTATTTTGTCTACAAGATCGTGGTACTTAGCTATCATACCGTTTGAGGAACGAAGCTACCAGGCTGTGAAGTGTCATCATCAGAAAAGAATCGACAAAAACCAAGGCTGCAGGACTCGCTCATACAAGATAAGTGCTAACTAACAGGCACCAGCAAACAGACATTAAAATTAAAGTTTAATTTCAAATTTAAATCCTCAACCCACGTCTCAATGACGAGACATTTTATTTAACTCTAAAATTCACCATCATTTCATCACTATTTTAACTTGTTAAAACTAATTGATTATTAAATGTGTTGCATGTTATTTTAAACTACGCAATCATAGTTGATTCAGTTATTATAAGTGTGAAAGTATACGTATGAGCAAGACATACATATATATGAACATTTAGACAGAAATTTACATTTACAGAGCTAATACTTTATAAATATAAATTTCGCTGGATTTACACAAGCTGGGGCGTGTACGGGCTATAACCATTGCTTAAATCTTCATAAAAGGCGGTGGACCGATAATAAGTTAACAATTGCTCAGCCAATGCCACATTATTCTTGACTTCAAAAATATCTTGTGGATCCTTCATTGCGATAGAAGCGTCATTACCCTTCTATGTACATCTTTGCCAAGAGTAATCTTGTGCAAAGATAGACACCTTTGACGACCTATTTTAGATACTGTTGGACCCCTACTGCAAGGCAGGGGAGGCAATCCGTGACATTATCAACTCCAACGAAGGATATTTATTTATGAAATATAATTGAAACAAGGTTACAACTGGAAAGGGCAACTTATAGAAACAGTTAAATATTTGGTACACGGTCTTTTAGAAAATTGTTATTTTCTTCATGGTAAGATACGGAATTTTGTGGAATAATGTTTGAGAGTCCAGTATCTTGGTAGATTAGGTCAACGTAACTGTCCAGCTGCGGCTACGGGTTATTGCGGCAGACTGGTATAGTTGATGCTGGTTTCCTGTGAATTATGTCCTGATCCTTCTCTGGTCAGGAATCTAATGGTCTTTGGGATCGCATTCGTTGGGTTGTAAGTAACTCCCACAAATGTCACCGTTTCGAGTTCCCTCTAGACCCGTCTCTTACAGGTGGTGTCCAGATCTGTGTATTAGTAACTGTCGAGAGTTAAATGAGAATTTCTGTCACATTTTAGCTGGGATTACCGCCTGTCTTTGTCTTTGATTTTATCTCCTCTAATTTTCTTCATAATAGCACATGTGTAGTACATTCCTGGTTCTGGCCACGTCACTCTTAAATTCGACAGCTAGAAACAACTCTTCTTCACGTGTTACGCGTCAGCTATTCTCAGAGATGTCTCCTAACTCTTTGACTCGCTGGTCGTGGCACAATCTACCTGTCTTTTGAGTCATGAGAAAGCGTACAGAAACGACTAGCCCTGCCTTTCAAGTGACCGAATGCTTCTCCTTCCTGAAAACCCTTTGAGATTGAATGAGATCGGAAGCGTCTTCGCTTCTTAACTGATGATCCTTATACTAGATTGTTTTCATCTCAGTCGCAGGGGAGAAAACTTCTGTCACTTACGCCTTTGTCTCCTGTCAGAATCGCTGCGCCCTGTGCAGGTGGTTCCAATAAGTAACACGATCGGTAGGAGAGTCTGGCTATATAAAATAGACTGTAAGAGTACTCCGGGCTTGTTGTCTCCAGAGGACCTCTGACCTGCAGAGTGGAATTTGTGCAGTAGCCTAATACCAGATGCATTGTTATAAGGACTTATTTTTGACATATCGGTAAGCACACTTAGGTGGGACATAGCTGCTCATAGTTTTGTTAAGCTTATAAATAACCTTAGTTAATGTTTATTAAAGTTAATCAGTTTTCTTATAAAGTCAATTTTCCACGAAAGGGTTATTTAATATTATTAAGTTTTCCACCAACCCAAACCTCTAAGGTGTTAACCTTTTTTATTTTCCAAGGACGGTGAATGGGTGTGTTTATATTTATTGTTTTAAGTGGCTACTCAAAGTTAATTACTAGTTCATGTTCTAAATGATGGGTATATATTGATTTTAATGATTATTGAATCAGCCCAATTTTGTGTTATAAACATTGAAGGGCCTATTTAATTTTTTTCTGTATTTTTGGGTAACCTTAAAATTGAGGGACTCACTGCTTTCTTTCGAATGAATACTAACTAACTGATTTATAAGTTCCTATCCACAAAGTTAACCCCTCAATGAATGTACAATATGTTCCTAGTTTCGCCCTGACAATCTAGATGACCGCACTTATTAAGTGTCTGAATGCACCCATCTCACGTTTTTATTTTTCAAAACAGTCATTTTAGACTGATCTGCTCGATTTACTAGTTAGATTTATGCATTCCTGACGTCCTTAACTCACACTGTAGCTTACTTTTTTCATTCTTTGCCTGATTACTTGATCCACAGGCAACTAGCATTATACGACTTGGCTGCAGAGATCACGAAAGTTGAGAGCATAAACCACTGAATCTCTGCACATAGATGAGCCCTGGATCTTTTTAAGATATCCGCAGAGTAATAAATTCTACAGCAGTGACGGAAGAGAATTTCCTAGTCGTGAAGTTACTTAGCTTAAACTACGACTGGGATTAATTAGAAAGACTCAGGGATATTTATTTTGGTGATTTCCAAGTAAAGGGGTGTACACCTCTCTGGGGTTAGTTAGCTAAACAATTTCGCAGTCCTTCTACCTAATGGATATGAACGCAGTTTCATAATCCAGATATACCAGGTTCGAAACCTGCTGCAGGCGGTTTGGTAGCAGATCGCTTTGTGTGGATTTTTAACGATGGTATAAGCGCCGTACCGTTCAGAAAGCAATGGCAAACTACTGAATGAAAAAAAATTGACTAGAAAAATCACAAACAGCCAATAAAAGCTGGGGTTGATTGTCACGTCCTGTAAAGGATAAGCAACTAACTAACTCTACCGAGAACTGGGGACAAATTGCTGCTAATTTGAATCGGGTGCGTGGTTTGTTGTTTATTTAGGTTAATTAGTACTCATTTTTTATTTTTATTCTTACTTTTTTTGGTGATATCTAGTATGTTCTGTATAAATGGTGGATTAATATATATATATGTGTGTGTGTGTGTGCGCGCGTGTGCGTGTGCGTGTGCATGTGCGTGTGCGTGTGCGTGTGTGAGAGAGAATTTACTTCCTATTTCACCTGTCAATTGAGTGTTGAGCTGTCCGGTCCTTACTGAAATATTTATTATATTTCGGGGAGGAAGAGTGCCTGTATAACCTTTTAACAAGCATTGGGAGAGTGGCAGGAGAGAAGTGATTTAATATATAGGCATATCTTTCTTCTCTCCTGTCTCTCATACTTCACTCTCTATTCCCATTAGTTACTCTGTTTCTATCTACTATCACGCATCTCGCTTAGAATGGTCTTACCTCTGACATAAGAGTATGTGAGAGTACCAGAAACTGAGAGGCTACTTCTGCTTTCCTATAACATCTCATCTTCCTCTGAATTTTCCTGATGCCCACGAGCTATATATATATATATATATATATATATATATATATATATATATTATATATATATATATATATATATATATATATATATATATATATATATATATATATATATATATATCCCGTGTGTTACCGGGGCCCGAAAGGGGAGCAAAGAATAGTAACACTGTCCTCTGCCAAGCATGTCGTAGAAAGCGACTAAGGAGGGTTGGGCATGGGGCCGGTTACCCCATCCTGTAAAAAATTTAAACCACAAAAAACTTCAACAAATATGGACAAGTCAAATAAAGAAAATAAAACACAGCCATCCAAGACAGGGGAAGGTCCTCTCGTGGGGAGGCGTATGATGCAACACAGAGAAAGCCGAAAGGAGTCTGTGTTGCTGACTAACCTTCTTCTAGGAGAACTTCCAGATTTGGCACCTGGAATGTTCGGACATTAAACGAACAAGGGAAAGTGGCGCAAGTAGCAGCAGAAATGAGGGAATACAAAATCGAGGTTTTGGGAATGTGTGAAACAAAGTGGAAGGGGGTAGACAGGAAGAAACTCATCACAGGTGAATTGGTGCTGTCTTCAGGACATGAAGACGAAAGTTCACACCACAGTGAAGGGGTAGCTCTTATGTTATCTAAAGAAGCACAGAAAGCACTCATTGAATGGGAAGCTGTTGGACCCAGAATAATAACAGCTACTTTCAAAACAGCTAAAAAGAAAATTCATGTAAATGTCATCCAATGTTATGCACCAACTAATGACAAAGAAGAGTCTGTGAAAGAAGCATTTTATACTAGACTACAGGAAATTATGGATAAAGTAAAAAGAAGAGACATCACAATTTTGATGGGTGACATGAATGCAAAAATAGGTACAGTCAACACCGGATTTGAAGAAGTCATGGGAAAACATGGGCTAGGAGTAATGAATGAAAATGGAGAACTATTCGCAAACTTCTGTGCTTCAAATCAACTGGCTATAGGAGGAAGCATGTTTCCACATATGAGAATACACAAGGCAACATGGATATCACCAGACCATAGAACAGAAAATCAGATTGATCATATATGCATAAACAAGAAGTTTAGATCATCGTTGCAGGATGTAAAGGTATATAGAGGAGCAGATGTGGCATCAGATCACCATCTTCTGATAGCCAAAGTAAAAATGAAACTCAAGAGATATGCAACAATGCAAAATTATAGACAACAGTATAATGTAGGACAGCTAAGAAATCAAGAAACAAGAGACAAATTTGCGGTCACAGTATCCAACAAATTCCAAGTGCTCCAACAGCTGGAAGATGTAGAGAATACAGAAGACTATTGGCAGCAGGTCAAAACTGTATGGAAGGAGACATGTGAAGAAATACTGGGGAAAAGGGAAAGACAACAAAAAGCATGGATAACAACAGAAACCATCAATAAGATAAAAGACAGAAAAAAACAAGAAAGCAGATTTAAACACAAGCAAAACCAGAAGTTCCAAAGCCAAGGCTCAAGAAGTGTACACAGAAGCAAACAAAGAAGTAAAAAGAAGTATCAAAAGAGACAAGAGGAAGTATATTGAGGAGTTGGCAAGAGAGGCAGAAGATGCTGCAGCCAAAAGAAATATGAGAGAACTGTATAGCAGCACAAAGAAGCTAACAGGGAAATACAAGCAAACAAGTTGCATCATAAAAGACAAGAATGGGAAACTGCTCAGCAATATACACGAGCAAATGAAGAGGTGGACAGAATATTTTGGGGACCTTCTCAATAGACCAGCTCCACAAAACCCGCCGGACATCCAGCCAGCAGAAGAAGAGCTACAAATTAACGATGAAAGACCAACGAAGGAAGAAATAAAGAAAGCCATAAAGCTTCTAAGAGATGGAAAAGCGTCTGGACCTGATGGCATTCCAGCAGAGGCCATCAAAGCAGATATCGACACGGCTACAGAGATGTTATATAAATTACTTGGTAAAGTCTGGGAAAAGGAAGAGATACCAGCAGAATGGAAGGAAGGATATCTGGTTAAGTTGCTTAAGAAGGGAAATTTACAAGAGTGCACAAATTATAGAGGAATAATGTTACTATCAGTGCCAGGAAAAGTATTAAACAGGATTATCCTTGAGAGATTAAAAGAGTCCATATACAAGAAACTGAGAGATGAACAAGCAGGTTTTCGACAAAACAGATCATGTACAGACCAGATAGCCACTTTGAGAATAATAGTTGAACAAAGTCTGGAATGGAATTCACCACTATACATCGGATTTGTGGACTACGAAAAGGCATTTGACATTGTAGACAGAGAATCACTTTGGAAATTGTTGAGGCATTATGGAGTTCCCCTGAAGATCATTAATTTAATAAAGAAAACATATGAAGACATGACATGCAGAGTTCTTCACGAAGGACAGCTTACAGAACCGTTTGGGATAAGAACAGGAGTGCGACAGGGATGCCTCTTGTCTCCATTTCTTTTCTTGCTGGCAATAGATTGGGTTATGAGATCATCGGCAACACACAACAGAAATGGAATCCAGTGGACTCTGCCTAAGCAGTTGGATGATCTGGATTTTGCTGATGACTTGGCTCTTCTGTCCCATAGCCGTAATCAGATGCAGGACAAATTGAAAACACTCGATGAGAGGTCACAGCAATTGGGTCTGAAAATACACAGGGAAAAGACAAAAATAATGCGAATAAATGCAGGTAATGATAACAGGGTTGAACTTCAAGAAACACCAATACTGTCGCATGTTACGCATTGCCTAGTTAAATGTTTGAAGACCGAAAAGTGGGACACCAGTGTGCTGACCTGAACAAAGGAATGCAGGGGTATTTTCCTGTGTGTATCTAGGGCAGCCAATCAGAGAAGGGGTTTCCCCACGGTCAGATAGAATGACTTCGGCGAGTGTATAAGGAAGAATAAATCGTCCGAAATCATGGTTAGAATTAGACATCGGGAAGGAGAACGGAATGACAGACAAGGATGAGAATGGTCTCCTTTTGACGGAATAATCTTCATTTATGTATAGGTACAAGGAAATCAGAAGGGAGTAAGTAGTTGTGAAGAATTTCGCAAGAATAGTGTCCGTGCATTGAGAAATGCTGTGTTTTTTCCTATTTATAATTCAATATAAAATCGTTAACACGACAGATATGGGAAAACAACATATGGCTATAAAGGTCACCTCATGGAAAAGGCTTGTTGTCACGAGACCAAGGTTTGAAACACCTCTAGCACAAACCCCCCGAAGTTACAACTTTTTTGGGAAGTTTGCTGGAGTTGCGAGCCTTGTTTCCTGTACGTCCGGTAGCTGCATATATAAGGGCGTACGTAAATGATTTCAAATTCACTTGTACAGCGAGGCAAGACATAGAAGAGAAACGTGTCACGGCCAATAATTTGCAGCCAGGCAGTTCTGTTACTCCACTAAAGGCCAGTCATTACTGATCTTAATTAGATCCTGCGAGGGTATGTAAAGTTACTATGTAAAATGCATTTAATTACAACTTTATTTCAGGAAATCTATATGTTATGAAAGTATCATGTATATCGAATTTATTACTTGATATGATTGTTTGAGAGATTGGAACCCGAAATATAACCACCATGACTGAGTCCGTAACAGGGCTAAAATCATTATCAGGGCTTATTCATTCTGTCATCAAGTTACTGCACTTTACAGAGCTAACGTCTCAGGCAGGGGATACTATAACCTCATACCATATATGTGTGTAACATATTATAGATTGTATTATTTGATTTTATAAAATGTTCCACAGTAGACACCTGTCTTGTCACTGATCCATAATCATAGCATTTTCACGATACATCTGAAAACAAATTCATCTCACCTACAATAGGAATGTGGTAATTGTTATCACAAATAGCCACATATCCTACAATTAATCTGAGGTTCATACTTGTCAACCACAGAGGTCAAGGATCAGGAATTGCTCTATGATCAAGGCTAATCGCCCCCGCAGTGTCCGGATTGGTAGAAGCAAGACCTACTGAAGCAGCACTGATTAACCTAACAGATGAGGATATTTGTGACAATCGTGGCAACCAAAAGTGATAACGTCAGCAGTTTTGTGATGAAAATTTTGCGTGATAAACTAGCGAAAGTGTGAATAAGACAGTGAGGAAGGCTATTACCCAACTAATTGGAAAAGTCTAGAGAAATGACATTTTTAGTGTAACTTGTAACAACTGTAATTGTTTTCGCCAATTTGGTTTTGTATAAATATAACTTTTGTATCACCAGTCACACACTATCACCACAATTAGATAGATGTAAATAAAGAGGATATAAATTGTAGTTACCAGCTTTATTCTTTCAATATAGTTGTTACTGAGTTTGGTTGAATTTTATTAATATCACAGGTGGTCACATAGCGGAGTTGGCGCAGTAAGGTCTGACTGGTCTCTTAATATTGTCAGTCCAGATACTTTCACAGCCGTGACTATCGAGTGATACCATTGTACTTCTCTGTCACTGGGACCGCACACATTCTGGAGAGAATACTATTTCTACTCTATCACTAGCATCTCACACATATAAAACCTTCCGCTACAGTGGGGGCTCGAATATTCTCGTATATCCAGCCATGTCTATCTAATACATCTAAGTACTATCTTGGGCAACAAATAGAGAAAAAAAAAAAAAAAAAATTTTTTTTTTTGTAAAGAATAAGATTTTTTTTCTCAGTAAACAGTACCTTAGAGTACTACAGGAAATATTGACTATCACAAGGTTGCACGATTAATTGTGTTGTCCATTTGATAATTATTTTAAGTAAGTTTAGGTAAGTTTTCATACCCTACTTAACTTAATATAATGGCTGAAGAAGTTCAAACTGCGATCAAAATGGGAAAAGAGCTGGACTTGAAGGTGATGCTCTCGTCCAATGTCACAACTGAAGTGACAAACATATGGATAGAGAGGAAAGGAAGCTGCAAGCAGAAGCTGAAGAGAAGCCAAAAGACTAGAATGCTGAGAGAGAAGCCAAAAGAATGGAAGCTGAAGAAAAGAGGCTGCTGTTGGAAGTTGAGGCTTCAAAAATTGGAAAGAAAGGATTAACAGCTGAGGAAAGGAAGCTACAAGCTGATTCCAGAGACCATAACTGAGATTAAAAGAGCTTGAAATACAGGAGTGGCTACTACTAATGGTAGTAGGTCATCTCATTCGGATACCAGCGCCAGCCAAAGCACCTCCAATGGAGCTATGAACTTCCAAGGACCCATTTGTAAAAGAAGAGGGAAGAGGATTACCTTGATGATATGAAACATTGGCCACTACTTATGGCCTAGAAAAAGCAGGAAGTTGTCAAGGGATTGAGAGTGTATCTTATAATGTCTACTTGAAGATGCAAAAAGAAGATCAGGAAACTATGAAGCCTTGAAACAAAGCATTGTTGGTGCGTTACGAACAAATCAAAGCCATCGATTTAGAACTGCTATGCTCCAAAGGAGAAAATATCAGCAGTTCTCAGCAAGGTTGGAAAGTTACTTGCTGAGGATGCGTCAGTTAGGAAACTTCAATCAGGTTTTTGAAGGGCTTAAGGAGATGATGTTGCTAGATCAACTCCTGGAGTCCATGTCTCCTGAGACGAAGACATTCCTAGTAGAAGATAAAAAAGAGAGATTAGATGAAATAATCCTCTATGCACAAAGTCACCAACTGGCTCACCCCCTGACTCAAGGAAATAAGAGGAAGCAAGATAGTTTCAAGTCACCAACAAAACCAAAACGAGTTTGAACAAAAGGACAATACAGAACAACCAAAGATATAACTACAAAGACAAGAACCCTCCAGGATATATCAATAAACCCTCACGAAGGGAAGAATAATGGTGTAAGTTCTGCAAAATGAACAACCAGAACACTGATAATTGTGGAAGGAAAAAACCTCTTCATCATTCTGCATGTCTACAGGTGAGGAATAGAATGGAACTGACAGTGAAAAAGCTTCCAACACCCACCTATACAAGAGATAGTGGAAACAGTCACAGGAATGTATGACACAGGTTTGTCCTATGACGCAGTCGTGTGTGCATCTCTGGTGCGCCCTGAACAAATCACCACAGAAACAGTAGATATTCAAGGGCCACTAAAAGGAGCATTACCCCTCACTTTACCCATAGCAAAGATTCATGTCAGTTGTCGCTATGTGGAAGGGGAGATAAATGCAGCACTGCTAGATGATCCCTCTTACCCCCTGATGTTGAGGCGTAGATATATTTTCTTGGGAAACTCGGTGAAACCTATGGTTATGGCAAACATAGAGAGGGACACCAAATTAAAATTTCATTCTACTGAAATGAAACAGATGACAGCACATTGAAGCCTTGTTTTGGCAAACTGTCAAAACCACATAACACTCCAAGGAAAGGAAATTTCTATATGGAACATGGACTCTTGCACAGGAAAAGCAGGCAGAGGGACGAAGAGTAATGGTAAAATTGTTGTACAATCCACCTATAGAAATAAGGTTATAAGGCCTGGGGGCAAGAAGAGTGAACACCTGGGTAATGGTGCCACAAAACAAAGAATAGCCACCCAGTACTACTGGCCAGGTATTACGGAAGGCATCAGTCGGTATGTAAATTCCTGTCCAGAGTGCACTCATGTAGATTCAGAAAGTCGGCGGAAGAGTCTTCAAAAGTCTACAAGCAAACCAGCCATCATGGGTACTCCCGAGATTTGCACTGGAGGGGAAAGGAAACATCCCACACAGGTTGAATTGCAGTCTGAAACCCATGCACTGGAAGAAAAGAACAAATCACGTAAAAATCATACGAATTTGGAGGGAAAACCGCAACTCAATATCAACGAAAAGAGGGAGGGCGGTAAACTTCAAAAACCTACCGACATTTCAACAGCGGTAAGGGCCTGGATGAAAAGCCAACTGGGAAAAAAGAGAGATAGCGAAGGATATATCCTTGAAAACAAAATTAGGAGCAGATTTTCTTAGTCGACACCCAACTGAGATAGAACGAGAGTAAGAAGAACATTAACCGGCAAAGCTTACAGTTGTTAGCTGTAGAAATCTACAGAAAATGAAGGGAGCTCTGTCGCATGGTTTTCGATTGCCTAGTTAAATGATGAAGACCGATGGGACACCAGAGTGCCGACCTGAACAAAGAATGCAGGCTAGGATTTTCCTAAATGTGTATCTAGGGCACCAATCAGAGATTTCCCCACGGTCAAATAAATGACTTCGGTAAGTGGAAAAGAATTTCGTCCGAAATCATGGTTAGAATTAGAACATCGGAAGGAGAACGGAATGACAGACAAGGATTGGTCTCAACGGAATATCTTCATTTATGTATAGAAGGAAATCATTTACAAGAGTTGTGAAGAATTTCGCAAAATATAGTCCGGATTGAGAAATGTTTTTTCTATTACTATTCAATATGCCAGGAAACGACAGATATTGGAAAACAACATATGGATTAAATGTCAACTTAAAAGAATAACTCACAAGAAACTGGTTAGGATGAAATGCACGATGAAACACCCTCTAAGCACAAACCCCCCGAAGTTACATTTTTGAGAGAAGTTACAGTTGCGAGCTTGATGTAGTCCCCTGTAACGGTCGGTTTATCGACATAGCTTACAGATATATAAGTTGAGCGGATAAAATAGTTGAACAAAGTTGGAATGGAATTAACAAGAAAATTCAACGGATAAGAAAAAGGCAGTTCAGAGCCAGTCTTTAACTGATCTTAATTAGATCCTGCGAGGGTATGTAAAGTACTATGTTAAAATAATACAGAAGACAAACTTTATTTAGGATTTTTTAATCTATATGTTATGAAAGATATCAATATTAATTTATTACTTGTTTGGAAGATTGGCAACCCGAAATATAACAGCCACCATGAGAGTCATCGGAAAGGGAAATCCAGGGCTCTATGTCTCATCAAGTTAATGGACTTACAGAATAAGTAATTTCTTGCTCATGAATGATGGGTACAATATTATTTTGTATGGTTCCACAGAGACATGTCTTGTCACTGATGACATGGCAGAGTTTTCACGCATAGAAGAACAAATTCATCTTTGGGATAGGAATGAATCAGATGTGCTCAGCCTATATCCTCTTGTCTCCATTCATATCTGGTCAGAGGTTTCTTGCTGATCAATAGAATGGGCAGTGTTTTGTACTGAAGCTGTATCTCATCGGAACACTGATTAAACAACAGAAATGGAATCCAGATGGAACTCTTGAAGCAAGTTGTGATGATTTGGATGATAAACTAGCGAAAAGTGGAATAAGACAGTGAAGAAGTCTATTACCCAACTAATTGGAAAAGTCTAGAGAAATGACATTTTTAGTGTAACTTGGTAATCATTTTCCATGTCTCATAGCCAATTTGGGTCTGAAAATAAACTTTTGAGAGGTCAAAATCAACAATTAGGGTCTGAAAATACACAGAGGATAAATTGTACAATCACATAATGCGAATATAAAGTTGCTGAGTAATGATAACAGGGTTGAACTTGAAGAAACACCAATACAAGATGTAGAATCATACACCTATCTTGGCAGTAATATAGACAAAGTTGGAGGGACAGACAGCGATATCAAAATAAGAATACAAAAGGCAAGAGGAGCTTTCATTGCATTGGGAAATATATGGAGATCAAGAGAAATAGGATCCAACACGAAAATAAGAATCTTCAACTCAAATGTGAAGTCAGTCCTATTGTATGGCTCAGAGACATGGAGAACAACAAAGACAACAACCAAAAAGCTACAGACTTTCATAAATGGGTGCTTGCGTAGAATAGAGGGATTAAAATGGTATGACAAGGTTACCAACGTGGAACTGATGACAAGAACTAGACAAGTGCCAGTGGAACAAGAAATGAGAAGAAGACGATGGCGATGGATAGGACACACACTGAGGAAACCTGTTGATAGCATTACAAGGCAGTCCTTGTTCTGGAACCCCCAGGGCAAGAGAGGCAGAGGAAGACCAAGAAGTACATGGAGAAGAGAGTTAGAAACAGAGGTGAAAATGATGAGGAGAACATGGAAAGAACTTGAGATGATGGCACGTGACAGGAGGACTTGGCATGTGTTTGTTGAAGGCCTATGCTCCTTTGGGAGTGGAGGGTTATGAATGAATATATATATATATATATATATATATATATATATATATATATATATATATATATATATATATATATATATATATATATATATATTTATAAATATATATATATATATATACAAATCTGAAATAGAGTGTTGACATCTGAAATATACATTATTGTCACGCTTGGCTAAGAAAGTTATGACACTTTGTCGGTCAAGACCACCCCTAATCTAGTCTGGTCTTTTAGTCCCTCCCGTTTCTTATTATTTTTGTCTCTTGACAGCTGTAGATTGGAGAAACTGCCCTGTCACTTTGTAATTGGACAGGTTCACTCCCCTTTCTCTAGCGCGGGTGAGTAGGGGAGTATATAATGTCTTATCATGTCTACTGAATGCTGGTCCGCATAATTTGTAAGGCATCCCGGGACTATTTTGTTGCTAGTGGCGGCAACATTACTAGAGCTCTTTGACACCGAGCTAGGTCTCTGCACGTTCTTTCTGGTAGAGGGCGACAGAGTTCCCTGAACTTTGACACGGGAGTAAGACGTTGCCTTTCATGTGACAGTGCATTGCTAGAAACTCTATGCCAGAATGTCGGTCCAGATTTAGTATCGCTTTCTTCCAGGAAACACTGGAAACCAAGTTCCCGGGGGCCTTGCGTCATTATTACGCACGCACCCTGTTTCCGGGACTTCGACTCGCAGGTGAGACGAACATCTGCAGGCCTTTGTCTCCTGTATATTTGGGCAACTCACTTTGTCTAGCACTTAATGTCTCCAGGATTCTCTACTGTAGGGGAGCTGTTCAATAACTAGTACTGACGACCAGCTACATTTTGGTGTTATTGTTAATTTTTACATAGCCGTAAAAGCAATAAATTAAATAGATATTGGGTGGATTAGGAACTTAGACATAATCATTATCAGGGGCTAACGAGTTTATTATTAAGTTTTTACTATCACCTTTCATGACTGGAAAGTGAATAATTATTGTTCGCCACCTACCACTAAACCATGAAGATGTTTCAATTAGTAACTTTTTGTTCGAAGGAATGTGTTTTTATGTCAATTTGTCATAAATAACTGTAAACCCAACTTAAAGTGTTGCTACGTGTTCCTGTAAAGAAGTTTCGTAGTGATGTAAGTAATTGTGCTATATTGATGACTCCTAAGAGTATAGTGTACAACCAACATAGAGTATTACCCATGAGTACCTTTATAAGGTCTATTGTCATATGGGATGTATGTAAATATTGCCGTTATTTAGTGTGTATCAGCCCAATGATTGTAACCAGATAAGGGCCATTGGGGAGGAGCGGGGGTTAAATTTTCATCAAAATAAAAAAATTAAGGATTTTGGGATTAGTCCATTTTCTGATACTTTAGCATCTCCTGAATCTAAATATAACATAATTAAATGTCAAAATGCATTCTAACAATATGTATTATGACTTTGAAAAAGGTATGGTACGGAGAGATTTTCTCAAACTCGAGAAAATATGTCTAATTAAACCTAGTTTCTTCCATAGCAACCAGGCTTACACCCCTACGTATTATACATCAATGGATTCGCCTAGATCTTGGGAATCCTGTGATGTAGTTCATTTATTTCGGTAACAAAATTATACGTTATTGTTGTTTTGATGAGGTGATGGGTGGAGAGCGGGCACTTAACAGCTGACCGTTATTGCCTCTTCTCGTTCCGTCTTGGTCTACCCTGTTCAACCTGAAATTTGGTTATAATTTGGGGTATTTAGTGTCATTTTATTTTTTAAATGTTGTATTCAATTTAAATAGCTATTGTCTTTAGCAGTTGCTGATTTTAATTTATATTAGTATTTGTCTATTTTATTTTCTCTTTTGTATTATTTCTTGATAACTATTGTCCTTTACACTTGGTTTTACTTTGTATTAGTATTTGTTCTTTTTGAGTTGTTGTTCTTTTTATTTAACACCTTGTTTGTCTTTCCTTGTCCTATGAGTAGTTAGTAAGTTTTTTTTTTTTGATTTTTTTTTTGGTTTTTTTTTTTTTGGTTACTAACCTTATATGTTTTCCTTTGTTTTATGTATTTATCTTTTAAGTTTTGATTGGGCATCTCTTGGGGCATCTATACTTAAAACCTTATTACCTGTCAAGTCTATATTGAGATTTCTATAGTAAGTTTTTAATTCAAGCCTTTGTTGTTCATACTTTTTACAGTGGATCAGGTAGTGGTCTATGTCATTCTCTTCCTGACATTCTTGGCAGTGTGTTTCTTCTATCATAAAGTATGCTGCACCGAGACGGAGACGCCACAGTTTTTTGTTTGATGGTATCTTTAATTCTTCTCTGACCTGGCGCGTCCTCGTTGGTTCTTTCAGCAGTTTGAACGCGTGTCTGCCTTTTCTACTTTTCTTCCATGTTGTCTTCCATTCCTCGTTTATAGTTATCTTCACTTGGCTCTTGATCTCCGAACTTCCCAGTCCTGCTCTTATATTGTTTTTACTTGTTCTTCCATTCTTGGCGTTCTGATCTGCCAACTCGTTACCAGCAATACCTATGTGTGCTGGAACCAACACTAGCCTCACACTACATCCTCTGTTCCCTAGTGATGTATTAATTGCTAGAATTTCTTCCTTTATGTCTGGCCGGCTACATTTACCTGGGTGTTCTAGTTCTTGTAGTGATGATAGTGAGTCTGTAAATATCGTAACAGCTTCTGGTTGGTTATCTTCGAATATTTCTAAACTTTTAAGAAGTGCTACCATCTCTGCGGTAAAAATTGAAGCCCCTTCAGTTACACTGTAGCTCTTTTTTATTCCCCATTGTGGTATTACAACTCCGGCACCTAGTTGCCCACTATCATCCTTGGATCCATCAGTGTAGACGGCCAGACTTTGTTTAGTTAGTGGATCTATGAACTTTCTACTTATCATTTTGGCTTCCTTATCTTTTATGTTTTGTTTGATCTTTTCCGTAAGTGAGTAGACTACGATTGGTGTTTTTAGTTCCCAGGGTGGTATTTTGCTTCTATATTGTCGTATATTTTTGATAGGGTAATTAAAATCAAATTGGCTTAGCTTGAATAGGACTAGAACAGGTGATAACTCAGTGAGAGATCAGGTAAAGAAATAGATTTTTCACAAGTGAAATGGTGAAAGGTAAAAATATGTCCCTGGATTTGAGAGATAATCAATCCAGCCTATCGAATACGACTGAGATTCTTAGATCAGACAGACCTTCCTGTAAATATATATATTGATATATTCACCCACTCACATCTACACACACACAGATACGTGACGACACTTAGACGCACAGACGTGAAAACTATATCTATGGAATTGGGATCTTTTTGGGACAAGCTGACCGACACTCGTAATAAAGTTTATGTAAATTTTATTTATCATAAAGAACTTTACAACAACATTATAATGTGAATATCAAATCAAATACAAAAACACATAAGCTAATGAATTAATTAACGAGTTAGACTCATAGGTTTAATCCTCCCTCCCTCTGTTGAGACAAGATCCCGTTACAAAGAAAGTTATTAAACCCCAAAAGAGTCAAAGGTTTATACGCTATGGCCTAAAATTCCCTCTACAGTAAAGAACAGAATATATACGTACGTTAATCTATTCTAAAAGGCCCAGCATTAGGAAAAAACTTGCACAAATAATACAAAGTTAGTACATGGGTTTTCACTGAAAGAATTATTCATTGTGCATTCTCTCGCTCTGACAACCTGTGATCACCAAGCAGTCTCTCTCTTACCTAAATAGGTTCCTTTCACAACATCTGGAACAATTGTTAAGGTACACCCAGACCATCCTATGTTGGTGTTCTTGGCGAATCAAGCCCCAGTTTCTCCAAAGACTAATTAATCAAAAAAATGTTGGGAAACGCTTGGTTCACTGCTGACAGTAGGATGCTGATAAATGTCACTTCAATTTTTGTCCAGGTCGTGAAATAATTAAGAGGTCTAATGTTCACAGTGTACAGTAGGCTTGGAATCTTCAATCGTTAAATCGAGTGTCAGGTAAATAAAATCTGTTCAGGGTCAATCTTCTTCACAACACAGTGGTCGTTATATATATGTAATGTCAATCGTGATTTTGTCACTTCAACTGGCTAAAGGTATATGGACTTGGAAAATAAATCTGAATATTTATGAATCCAGTTACAATTTATTCTAAATATTTCTTAGGATTGGTACTTTGTCTCTTACTGGGTGTAAAACACGAGACTAGACAAGTCACCTTGAAAAACCCAGATATAATATCAGAATGTTCTTTGATAAAGTATTCTCAGTGTCATATGGAATGGAAGCCGCTGGTAAGGTTTATAGGGTTTGACCCAAATACTGTATAAAATAGAAAGGATACAAATACTTAACATAATATATTTATACAAAATCCTATCCTTACCCCGCGTAAAATATAATATATTCATCCACTTCGGTTATTTAACTTTAAATTATAAATACGAGCTGAGAGCTTGTCTTATCGTTTAAAACTTCCGTGAAATAAATTCTACTCATTAAAAAAACCCAGTCATCATGAATTAGAAATACATACATATTTCGTCAATACTCATGATGAATCGCAATTACTAGAGAGTTAAAATATTCTCTGACTGGTTACTAGCAGAAATTGAATTTTAAGTTATAGCTGGTATCCACTGTAACACAGGAAAACTTAGAGAATTATAATGACGCTTAAAATAGTAAATCACTCTGCACAAAATTCTTAGAGAAATATAATCGACGATTTACCACTTAATCACTCAAAACTACTAGCCTAGTATTTGCCTCAACACCGAGCTACTAAGACTTATCTCCAACGACTACTAGAAATTCACTTTTTACAAGTATTCTAGAATCGAAGCTAGTTTGTCTAGAGGAATCTGTGAGGAACTGGATGGATTGAGTTAGATTTCTGTGGTATATATATTAAAAGATGAAAGGAGATAGTTAATTATCCCTCTAAAAACCAGACATCTCACCTACGGGAAATTCTACGTTCAGTTTTCGGCTTATGCGTAATTCAAAGCTGAAAACCCCGGATCTTCGTTCACGCTTAGACCAGACATCGGCAATGCGCTAATCAGTGTGAGTTTTACACATTTCTGCTTCGTATCCCCATTCCAGCGAACAATGTCTTTGATCTCAACGTCTCACCGTGGTTTAATTAATTAGCTAGCGAACAGTTTTACAAGGGAAGTAATAAAAGTTGCTCACCTTGGTTCCACTATTATCTGCTCTTGTACTAAAATTATAATTCCCCTTCTGATCTCTGTCTAATCTCTTACAACGATTTTCCAATCGTTGCCGAAAAATCTCCAGGTAACGTAGCTAATTAAGTCTGCTGGTGATCTACATCAAAGGAATAAACGGACAGCAATAAACTGTGCGTGTTAAATTAGAAACAGGCAGATATCTGAGTACTTGGGGGTTTAGGGTTAACCAACAGGCGTAGGCGAAGGCAACGTGAAAAAGGAAAGTGTAGATAAAGAAGATAGATAATATGAAATCTATTATCATAAACTGTCACATATATTTATTACTATTTTTAATTGTGTTTGATAGTTCTTTGAGCTGCGTTAGATCTTCTATAGTTCTCCACCCTGTTGGATATCTATCTTTGTTTAAGGGGACATCCCATACACTTGGTTGGTTTTTGACAAATGCTTTATGTGCTTGGTGGGTCGCTTCTTGTGCTACTTTACTCCAATAATTTAATCTTAGTTCTTTCCGTCTTAGACCAAGGGGTGGTATGCCAAGAGCTACCTCTAGCGCTTCTACTGGTGTTGATATAAATGCACCTGTAATGGTTCTCATGGCTGCATTTTTAATCCTGTCCAGTTTTGCTTTGTTAGAAGCTGCAGCTGAGTCATAGACTATGCTGGCATAATCCAGTTTCCCCCTGATGAAAGACTTGTAGAACATAAGCATTATTTTATTGCTGGCCCCCATCCATTACCTTTTACTATCCTTAGTATATTTAGGGGTCCCCTACAGCTTTCTACTAAATTGTCTATATGTTTATTATAATTTAGTTGTTTATCTAAAGTTATGCCCAGAAATCTCGTTGTTAGGGATGTACATATTTTCTGACCTTTAATGGTTATATTGATTTTGTTATTTTTAAAAAAAATTTCCTTAGCTGAATATCATACCTACTGTTTTGTTTACATTAATTTGGAAGCCCCAACTTTTCATCCACTCTGAAACTTTGTGTATTTGTTTTTGGTAAACATGGTCCACGTTTTTTCCAGATCGGCAAATGGCACAGTCATCTGCAAATTGTGATACTGCATTCTTTATGTCATTAAATTCATCTGCTAAATCATTTACAGCTATAGTGAAAATTGAAGGAGAAATCACTGATACTTGAGGAATCCCATTCTGTTGTTCATATATTTCTGACCTATCATTATTCACTTGTACAGCAAAATACCTGTCCTGTAAAAAGTTTTCTAGATACCTATAGGTTTTACCAGTAATGCCAATCTTTTTCATTTTGTAAAGAGCTCCATCTCGTCAGCATTCATTATATGCTCTAGCGACATCTAAAATGACTGCCACTGTTTTCTCTTTCCTCTTGAACACTAGCTTTACATCATGTTCTAATCTTACAAGCTGGTTGTTACCGTCATTTTCGACGCTTCCAGAAGATGTAAATCCAATTTATATTTTGATAGTCGAAGGTACAGAACTGTATGTTGACTCCCTGATACAGGTTGATTAGGAGTTACCTTCCCTGTGTTTATTCTTTCTTAAGAGGGGATAGTTAACTGTTTTCAAATCTGTTCTGTCTACGCATGCGTTAGCTTTTAGCGCGAACGGGGCAAACTTCCGCCTTGAGTGATGAGCTGTGTTTCTGCCGGACGAAGATGTCCGTTGTCCTTCTTCTATATTATCTGGGGAAAAGATAGGCTTATCTTATTAGTGATTTCCCCAGAGTTATTCTGTTCGTCTGGAATGACGACAGGTGTTATTTGTGTAGTGTTTGGAATTCTGACCAAGGTAAAATTACTTTATTAATATGCAAAGTTGTTTGCAGAACATTGAGTACGAACCTGTGAGTAGCTGTCACAGTTCTTGTGATCCAGAGTCCATTGTATGTGCTTGCGTAGCCAACTAGGTCTAGTCGTTCAAGTACTTTATTGAAGCACAATAACTATATATATATATATTGCTAGGAAATCCGCAGGATGGCGGTATGTTCCAGCAGGAAAGATAATACATGTTTATGGAAAAATGTACAGTGGTTTATCAACCATTATAAGGTCCGTTATTACGGCCTATAACTTGGAACAGAAAAAGAAGTACCTGCAAGGTGAAACCAGACGAAGTCTTGATTTATTTACAAGTTTACAGACTTCTATAGTAGGTGTCATGAAATATTCTAATCCACATATATAAATTATTAGGTAAATATGAAGCCTAACAAATAAAATTAATAAAGAGAAGAGCAATGGTAAAATGACAGTGCTGTCACAAAGAATGTACTCGAAATCCCCCTTGTTTTCTGCTTCGTCTGCAAATTGTAACGCTTTCACGTTGATAGTAAAAGCTTACTGTATTATACCCGCTTTCTTCAATGAAACGTGTGCTGCATTTCTAAGAAAAACATTGAGACGTACTGCGTAATGACCTAAATTAATCCTAACATTAATTATATTACGTTACCAAAACGAACGAACAGATGGACAAAAGGATAGCGAGAAGGGAGAGGCAGAAAGCCGAACATTAAACACGCGTCGCGCGATACACAATTACTACTATCACGCGTGTTAGGCTACAAGCACTAACTTTTTTTTTCAGACGGACAGTGATAAAATACACTACCCTTCCCCAGAGTTAGGTTTTAAAATCATAAAAAACGCTTATTAGGAAAGATAACAATAGATGGGTTTACGGTTGAAAACATAACAGTACCCAGACAGCATATCTTCGAAACAGGAGGTAGAAAATACATATTTTGAACGCAGCCACGTAGCTCTTTTAAAGTGGGAAAATTGGGTTCCTTAGGGCTTGCTGACAAATAATATGTAAAACGTTACGCCAATAGTCCAGGAATTAATAAATTATACCCAAAATAAAATAGTGAGGCTGCCTGACAGCATGAAATCATTTCTGCTCATAAAATTTTTTTATAACGTGTTTGAAAAAAACCTTACGTTACATAAATAGCCTACCATGTAAACTCCAAATTGATTGGAGCGCAACAAATGAAAGCCTAACCACGATTGGTCGAACTATAAATACTATCTTTCGTTGTTAGGGGAAACGGGAAAAGGTAACATTTTTTCAAACACTTGTCGAAACGTGGCTCATTGGCCAGTCTCGCTGATATACACACTTGGGAGCGTTAGTTCGAGACCACTTGTTTAAATGATCTTGATAAAGCAGCAGTGCGTTGAAGCCAGCTCATAATTGTGTTAAATAAAAGCCTGGAACATAGGCAGATGGAAATTTGTGCCAGAATTCATTGCTAATCAACGTATCTGTGTTTATTCGTATGAATTGTGGGACAGTGGTCTTGATGGTACTGAGCAGCACCTGGTCAGAGCTTTGCTGAATCCAGTGTCGGACAGCATACTCCTTGGTCCTTTTAGCTATCAGTGAGGTGTCTCCAGAGCCCAGAGGAGAATTCGAGCAGAGGAGTCCTTTCCTGCCGCCATCACGCCAGATAAGCTAACTTGGCCAGCTGAGCTCAACATTATGTCCCCTCATCTTGAACTGACTTTTTACAATTAACATTAAGAGGGGAATTTACTTGTCTTAAAATCAGGAACTGTGAACATCTCCAATACTGGTCCCTAAAGACAAACTATTGAAGTCATGATGACAAATACCAACAGAGCTTGAACAAAACAAAACCAGTATTACCTCATTTTACTACTACACAACTGACACACATAGAACATTTGTAATAATATATGTCACTACAATATTCATATTAAATACATTCTGTACATAACTTGTAATTTAAATTGATTGTGATTCCTGGTTCCCTTGTAGTTGAATCAGGACACATATTCATTCATGCCAGTAATGAATACATATTGTTATTCGAAAGTTTATCAGTGACTCTTTTAAGATATCTTTGTAGAGTGTTATATGTATGTGAGTGTCACAGTGTTGTCAAGAGTAGTGGATTAAATTAAATTGTTTATCTGTCTGTTGTTGTGACTTACACTTCACCATACTCATACCCTAGACACATAACGTAGCATCACACTATTCCAGAATAATTCTGACTGAGATATATAGATATGTGGTAGCAAGTAAGGTTATCTATAATACACTACTCTTAATAGATATAGATACCTTCACAGCTGATCTCAGTCAGTACACTAAGTTCCCTATAAGTATTTATAACATCCCACTTCAACCACATATATTGGGGTCTCGCTCCCGGGATTTTGAATCTTTCCCTATTAAAAATATTGGGGGTAATTCACTTCAGGGAATATAAGAATTAAAAGGTATCCTTGGGTGGAATTAAATAAGGTTGAGCTCACGGTGCCTGTGTTGTCCATTAGAGATTGAATTGTTGGTTAGACATTGTATAAATTTACATAATAGACAATGGCGGACCTGGCCAAATTTCGATCTGCTGCGGTTCAGACTGCAAAAGAGTTAGGATTAGATGGGCAAGCTATGGTTGCCTATGTCACGACGGAATGTGACAAATTTATTGAACGTGAAGAAAGAAGGTTTGAAGCCGAAAGAAAGTTAGAGGCTGACAAGGAAATTAAGAAGTTACAATTTGAAGCTGAGGCTGAGACTAAGAGGTTGCAAGCTGAGGCTGAGACTAAGAGGTTGCAGATTGAGGCTGACAAAGAGGCTAAGAAATTGGAAGCAGAAAGAGAAGACAAAAGATTAGCTGCAGAAAGAGAAGAGAAGAGATTAGCTGCAGAGAGGGAAGCAGAAAAGGAGGAGAAGAGATTACAAAGGGAACATGAGTTACGACTAAGGGAGTTTGAGTTTCAAGGCCATGCTCCTGAAAATGGTGCCAGTCCCTTTGCCTCTGATGCTACGGTTACTCAGGGAGCCTCGACCTCAGCTATGAACTTTCATTTAGATCATTTTGTTGAGAAAGACGATGATATTGAGAGCTATATAAATAGGTACGAACTATTAGCTACCACGTATGGGTTAGAGAGAGAAAGGTGGAGCTTAAAGTTATCTCAGGGACTTCGTGGGGCAGCTTATGAAGTTTTTGCAAAAATGAGCAGAGGTGATCAGGAAAATTATGACATGCTAAAGCAGGCTCTTTTGTTAAGGTATGAAAAGAATGCAGAGTTTTACAGGAAAAAATTTAGGAATGCTAAACTACTGTCAGGTGAAACCTATCACCAGTTCTCTGCACGAATAGAGACATACTTGGAGAAATGGACTTCTCTGGGGAAAACCCAAGATCTTAAGGAAATGGTCCTTATAGAGCAATTAAGAGAGTCCATGGCTCCAGACCTGAGAAAGTTTCTCATGGAACAAGGTGCAGAGAGGCTGGGTGAGTTGCTAAATGTTGCTGAAAGGTATCAAGCAGCTCAAGCAGAGGTAACAGGTAATAAAAAGAAACAGGTGGACAACTTTAGGGCATCACAGAACTTTAATAAATTTGATCCTAGGGATCAAAATAAAGGTAAGCACCAATTTGATAGGCCACGGTATGAAAATAAAAATAAATTCCCACAATTCGATGAAAGGAAATATAATGAAAGAAAATCTTTCAACCAAGGAAAAAGGTGGTGTAAGAATTGTCAGATGGACAATCATGACACTGACCATTGCAGAAGGAAACCTGTGTATATGGCAACCCTTCAGGTCAGGTCGACCTCAAGACAGGAGGAGGATATTATGTTAGATACCACTCCAGAAGAGATGAGGAAGGCACAGGCTGGGGATAAAACACTCAAGCCTTGTTTCAGAAAATTGTCAACTTGTCATACAACTCCAGGCAAGGGAGACTTTTACATGAAAAACAAGTTGATGTATAGGAAGACTGGAGCTAGATCCAATGGTCACGGACAGCTGGTTCTTCCAAAAAGATACAGGACAGACTTAATAAGGAGTCTACATGTGAAACCAGATGGGGACCATGAGAAAATAGGTACCATCATTCAAAAGGTGGCTCACAATTATTATTGGCCCAAAGCAAGATGGGACATTGAGAATTTTGTAGAAAGGTGTAGCATAGCACATGAGGGAACACCCACAAGTGGGAACATGGATCAGGACCTGGACACGCCCCGAGGCAAAATTAGGCCTGATAATAAAAAGAGATATAAATTTGATAAAGTGGACCAAATGGAATGGGAAGCCCCTTTTCACGGACAAGCTTCACTTAACTGTTTTACAATGGCCACTATGCGGAGAGTGCAAAAGGGTGTCTTACCCCAGGATAAGCCGACAATCCCTCAATCGGACTTAAACAAACTGGAGGAAGAGGATGTAGGGAGGAAATCTCTCATCAAGAATTTTAAGAGGGGAGAAAGCCCCAAAAGAATTGGTAGCGGTCGTTTTGTGCATGAAAATTCTGGGAGGAAAAATCATCACTATAAAGCTTCGAGTGGAAGAGACCATACCGGTGCATGGACAAATAGGTCCACACAATTAAAGGTCCATATGTAGCTTTGTTAAGAACGTGGACTGATGAAAAGGCAGAGGAAAACATTACATCTTCATACCAATATGTGAATGAGCTGACCACTCGGTTGAAAACTGGCTGGAAACTTGCCAATGAAAATTTGAAACAAGCCAGGAAGAAACATGCTGCCTATTATAACAGGAAGGCGAAAGACAGAGATTTGGCTGTGGGAGAGAAAGTACTACTTCTTTTGCCTGAGAGTCAGAATAAGTTACAAATTGGATGGCAGGGTCCATATACAGTTTTAGAGAAGGTGTCTAGAACAAATTATAAGATAGATAAGAAGGGGAAAGAAAAAATCTATCATGTGAATCTCCTGAAGAAATATTTGGAAAGAGAACATCAGGAAGAGACACACTTGTTGACCTTGTCCATCGCCATGGAGATGAAAAAGGAACCACTTTCATCATTTGAATATCCATTACACCCCTGTGAGACAGCAGCACAGGTGAAAATCAGTACACATTTAACGAAAACTCAGAAAGAGAGAGTGCAACAGGTTCTAAATAATCATGCAGAGGTGTTAACAGACCGACCAGGGCATACAAACCTATTGGAATATGATATGAAACTGATAGACCCCACACCTGTCTGTATGAAACCATATTCGATTCCGTTTGCTAAGGAAAAAGCTTTGAAGGAAGAGATAGACTATCTGTTGAAGGAAGGAATTATTTCGCACAGTGAGTCTTCGTATAGTTCCGGGGTGGTACTCTTAAGGAAGCCCTCTGGAGAACATAGACTCTGTATAGATTACAGGAGACTGAATGCTATTACAGAAGGACAGGTGGATCCATTGCCGGATACAAATCAGCTGTTTGCCAGACTAAATAAAGCTAAATATTTCTCAAAAGTGGATCTGAGTAAAGGATACTATCAGATTCCAGTAAAGCCTGAGGTTAGACCATACCTAGCTTTTAGTACCTCAGAAGGACACTATGAGTTTAATAGATTGCCATTTGGATTGAAGAATGCGCCTAGTGTCTTCTCTAGAATGATGAGAAAATTATTGGATCCTCTGAATAATCCCTGTATAACAAATTTTATGGATGATATCCTTATAGCAACAGAAACATTTGAGGAACACATTGACTCTCTGAACATGCTGTTTACTCGACTTAGGGAGGCAAATTTAACAGCCCGACCAACCAAATGTTGCGTTGGATGTAAAGAATTGGAATTTTTGGGACACACAGTTTATCAGGGAAACATGACCCCTGACCCAAAGAACTTAGAGAAACTACAGAAAGCCCCGAGACCACAAACCAAGAAGGACGTGAGATCCTTTGTCTCATTATGTGGTTTCTACCAGAAGTATATCAAGAACTTTAATTCCATATGTGCACCGTTAACTGAATTGACACGTAAAGGACTTCCAGATCGCATTACATGGACACCACAATGTGAAATGACTTACCAAGAATTGAAGGAAAAGCTCACAAGTAAACCCATTTTGAAATTACCTGACTTAAGTCAAGAATTCATAGTAAGGACGGATGCAAGTAATATTGGGTTAGGTGCAACTCTACTACAGAAATCAGATGCATTGGATGGGGAATTAAGCCCAGTGGCATATGCTAGCAGAAAGTTGAATAAAGCTGAAATCAACTACTCAACTAGCGAAAAAGAATGTCTTGCAGTAATATGGGCAATAAAGAAATTCAATATTTATCTATATGGGAAGGCATTTAAGTTGCAAACAGATCACAAACCTTTATCGTTTCTAGCACAGGCTAAGCATGAGAACTCCAGGTTACTCCGATGGTCTTTACTTTTGGCTCCATATAATTTTAGCATCGAGTATATATCTGGAAAAACCAATTTGGGAGCGGATTTTTTAAGCCGCCATCCGTGTGATGAGAATCACCGTAAACCCCAGAAATAATAATAAATTTCTCTATGTGTATATAGAATAAAGGACTGACATATAATGTCTGTTTTAAGAGGGGAGGTGTCATGAAATATTCTAATCCACATATATAAATTATTAGGTAAATATGAAGCCTAACAAATAAAATTAATAAAGAGAAGAGCAATGGTAAAATGACAGTGCTGTCACAAAGAATGTACTCGAAATCCCCCTTGTTTTCTGCTTCGTCTGCAAATTGTAACGCTTTCACGTTGATAGTAAAAGCTTACTGTATTATACCCGCTTTCTTCAATGAAACGTGTGCTGCATTTCTAAGAAAAACATTGAGACGTACTGCGTAATGACCTAAATTAATCCTAACATTAATTATATTACGTTACCAAAACGAACGAACAGATGGACAAAAGGATAGCGAGAAGGGAGAGGCAGAAAGCCGAACATTAAACACGCGTCGCGCGATACACAATTACTACTATCACGCGTGTTAGGCTACAAGCACTAACTTTTTTTTTCAGACGGACAGTGATAAATACACTACCCTTCCCCAGAGTTAGGTTTTAAAATCATAAAAAACGCTTATTAGGAAAGATAACAATAGATGGGTTTACGGTTGAAAACATAACAGTACCCAGACAGCATATCTTCGAAACAGGAGGTAGAAAATACATATTTTGAACGCAGCCACGTAGCTCTTTTAAAGTGGGAAAATTGGGTTCCTTAGGGCTTGCTGACAAATAATATGTAAAACGTTACGCCAATAGTCCAGGAATTAATAAATTATACCCAAAATAAAATAGTGAGGCTGCCTGACAGCATGAAATCATTTCTGCTCATAAAATTTTTTATAACGTGTTTGAAAAAAACCTTACGTTACATAAATAGCCTACCATGTAAACTCCAAATTGATTGGAGCGCAACAAATGAAAGCCTAACCACGATTGGTCGAACTATAAATACTATCTTTCGTTGTTAGGGGAAACGGGAAAAGGTAACATTTTTTCAAACACTTGTCGAAACGTGGCTCATTGGCCAGTCTCGCTGATATACACACTTGGGAGCGTTAGTTCGAGACCACTTGTTTAAATGATCTTGATAAAGCAGCAGTGCGTTGAAGCCAGCTCATAATTGTGTTAAATAAAAGCCTGGAACATAGGCAGATGGAAATTTGTGCCAGTTTGTGCCAGAATTCATTGCTAATCAACGTATCTGTGTTTATTCGTATGAATTGTGGGACAGTGGTCTTGATGGTACTGAGCAGCACCTGGTCAGAGCTTTGCTGAATCCAGTGTCGGACAGCATACTCCTTGGTCCTTTTAGCTATCAGTGAGGTGTCTCCAGAGCCCAGAGGAGAATTCGAGCAGAGGAGTCCTTTCCTGCCGCCATCACGCCAGATAAGCTAACTTGGCCAGCTGAGCTCAACATTATGTCCCCTCATCTTGAACTGACTTTTTACAATTAACATTAAGAGGGGAATTTACTTGTCTTAAAATCAGGAACTGTGAACATCTCCAATACTGGTCCCTAAAGACAAACTATTGAAGTCATGATGACAAATACCAACAGAGCTTGAACAAAACAAAACCAGTATTACCTCATTTTACTACTACACAACTGACACACATAGAACATTTGTAATAATATATGTCACTACAATATTCATATTAAATACATTCTGTACATAACTTGTAATTTAAATTGATTGTGATTCCTGGTTCCCTTGTAGTTGAATCAGGACACATATTCATTCATGCCAGTAATGAATACATATTGTTATTCGAAAGTTTATCAGTGACTCTTTTAAGATATCTTTGTAGAGTGTTATATGTATGTGAGTGTCACAGTGTTGTCAAGAGTAGTGGATTAAATTAAATTGTTTATCTGTCTGTTGTTGTGACTTACACTTCACCATACTCATACCCTAGACACATAACGTAGCATCACACTATTCCAGAATAATTCTGACTGAGATATATAGATATGTGGTAGCAAGTAAGGTTATCTATAATACACTACTCTTAATAGATATAGATACCTTCACAGCTGATCTCAGTCAGTACACTAAGTTCCCTATAAGTATTTATAACATCCCACTTCACCACAGTAGGCAACTATATATTTGTCTAAGGACTAACTGACTGTCAAGCCAGCATTATTAGCATCATACCTACAGGCTATACAGAACTGATGATGTTCTAGATATCTAATTGTTTTCACTTATGAACAGTTATTAAAGGACAGACCATTATCGATAACGTCCTTATAGACGAGTGGTTCTAGCTCCATAATACCACATATCTTTGCCAGTCATATCCAATATACATGATGTTTCTTGATTCACGTCCATTATTGACTGTAACTGTTGATGTCACTGTGTCACGTAAATAAATGGTTGAAAGTTCCAGCAGTTTCTACAATTACTGACTACTGCATGTGAGTGAGTGGGTGCCTTGTTTACATACCAAAGATCCTAAACGCATTCGTGTCTCTACACACCAATATCACTCGTCGACCACACATACTTCGAGTATCTTACACACAAGGAATGTCTGATGTTCGAATGTCAACATGACACCCATACAGAGCATCAACGCCTGGTGAGCTATTCATGCGTGACAAAGCTGTTTGGCCCAGGTCGAGCGGACTACATCGTATACAGCAGGGGAATTGGTACGTTCCTACATCTTACACGTAAAACCCCAACTTTAACAGTGTAGCAGTAACATTTGTGATCATACGTAAACCTACACTCAACATTTGGGGTGACCGCTACAATAACAGTGTAACACTGGTCTACTGTACTTCTGTCTGCTCTAAACCCTGACTGGTTTGGGCTATATAACTGATTTTTTTCTAGGTAGAATTTAACTCTTTTATTCACAACAGTTTCCAGTATTTTACCTAGTTGTGATGTTAAGGAGATAGGCCTATATGAACTTACATCATGGGCTCCCTTATTGGGTTTTAGGATGGGTACTATCATAGCTACTTTCCATGCTTTTGGTATCTTTCCTAAGCTCCAGATTTTGTTATAGAGGGAAGTTATTTTGTTTATAGTTTTTTTGGGCACTTTCTTAAGGATTTCATAACTAAGTATATCATGCCCTGAGGCAGTATTAGATTTCTCTTTTATTGCACTAGTTACTTCTTCCTCTGTTATATCAGCATCTAAATAGTTTGTTTCATCTAACTGGTCTGGTAGTTCCTTTGAAAACTATATCCTAAGTCTTTCTCTTCTCTCATTTTCTTCCTGTCCAAGACTACTTTTTGCACTGACTTTATAGAAATACTCAGCAAGGGCATTAGCTTTTTCTTTATCTGTTTCTGCTCTCTTTGGTAGTTTGATTGTTGGCATTATTGTTTTCTTATTGTTCCCTTTGATTGCCTTAAGCTTTTTCCATACTTCTTTAATTTGAGTGCTAGGTTTAAGTGACTGACAAAACTCCTTCCAGTTAGTTTCTTTGGCTTTGAATATTATTCTGTTAGATTCATTCCTAATAAGTTTATACTTATCATAGTTTTCTTCTGTTCTGTTATTTCTATATTTTTGTAAGGCCCTTTTTCTTCTCTCATGAATTTTTGCACAGCTTTTATTCCACCAGGCAACTGGTTCTTTATTCCACTGAGTTTTTCTTTTCTTGTTAATGTTATTTATTGGTTTTAGGTGCCGTGGCATATTTTTGTTTCCATTTGGTATGTTCCCAGTTTTTTTTTATTGAAAGTCGGTTTCTCTGGTTCTGGGTTTGGAATGACTTTTTCATGCATGGTTATTACAATGGGCAGATGATCTGAGTTTGTGTCAGCAAATTGAAATAGAACAAAGAATCCAATATTGCTCAGCTCTAAAACGGCAGAAAACTGAACTAAGATAAGAAGGCACAAATCTCAACAGAATGCCAGATAGGAAGCTGCAGAGGAAGCTGGCTATTCTGCCAGTATGTTCTAAATGACAAGTAAGCAATTTTTCAGGGGCAATATTACATACTTATTTAATTGTTGTCTATTTATGGAGAAAATGCGATTTTCTCAAAATCTATTTTTCTCATCCTAATTTTCTTATAACTTCCACACTTATGTATTAATTGACATGAGAATTGGCACATATGTTGCCCATAATCTTTTAAAACTGTTCGTGTGATGGATTTTTAGTATCTGATCAGATTTTTGATTTATTGCAAAAAGTAATGTAAAATTTAGCAAAATTTGTTACTATTTTTAGACACTAGGCCTATATTCAAAGTCCAACAACTTTTTTGTATTAAAGTTATCAAACATCCATCACATACAAAGTTTTAAAATGTAATGATAAACGTTGTGTTCAAATTTGGTATTCATAGCTTAATAAATAAAAAAAAGCCTTAGCAAATTGAAATAGAACAATAGAATCCAATATGGCGGCCGTTTCCATGGCAACCAGTGGTGCAGTGCCATCAAACTCTTCGTTTTGCGTATCTAGTATTGATATAGGTTAAGTCTGTGCTTATTTTTATTGAAATCCAGCAATTAATAACGAAAATAGCATTTCAGTGTAGCTCCTCCCCTTAACGTTACTAATTTAGGAAGACGCCTCATGCGGGCGAAATAATTATCATGTAGGCCATTGTACGGCGAGCTCACAGGCAAAAGTTTGTATACATACCCAGGCATTCAGCATCTTCGTAACCGCTGACCGATGGGTACTCTTGGTGTAATTTCTTAATGTAGGCCTGCCTCGGTCTACTACGTTTTGCTTTGCGTGGCTAGCGATTGGTCGGTAACTAGGAAAGGAGAGATGAGTTTGTGACCGGGTCAGTTGTGACCTCAACTATTAATTTCGAGAGTAGTTTGCGGTACCCAGTTGATGGTACCCCATGCTTCAGCTGCTGCCAACCCCAGAGAAGGCCGAAATTCAAGCTCCACTCCCTCTGGGAAAAGTGCGCCAGTCCTGACCTCTTGTACGTCAGCGTTGGCCATTCCCAACTTTTACACAAAGTTGCATTTTTGTCTGGCCAGCGTCTATCGGTTATAGTAGTGCGCGTCGCCTGCACAAACTTGAGTTTGGACTCGTATAACCCATGGGATATCAGGGTTTCTTTATTGCTGTGTCACTGGTGGATAATATTTCCACTGAAGCGTGCCCCTCGAGGATTTATTTTTAAATTCTTCAACCGCATCGGAGAAGAGATAGGAAAGAAGATAATGTTCAAGTGAATAAAATAGTAGATCTCAGGCAATAAGTAAAACAAACTCAGGGACGCATAGACGAAGGTTGAAGATCGTAACAGTGTAGGGTTAATTCTTAGTGGTGCTTAGAGGAGAGTTGTGTATTTCTCGGCATTGGTTAGTTTTAGTGGTTTCTGCGTAGCCGCGTCACGGGCGTCTAAGGGACTGGGATCTGTCTACTGGAGCATAGACTGATGATAGTTTTCTTTGTTTTAATATTACAGGCAATGTCTGAGGATTGTCAGTTTTCCAGATTGGTTGTCATTTTGGATTATTAATTAACCAGATTTGACTTGGGTTTATTTGAGTCCTTTTTTTAAGTGATATTGTAGTTTTTATTATTATTGGGTTTCATGACATCGCTCAGGCCTGATCTGAGTTTTATAGCATTTAATAAAAATAGATAACTATTAGCGGATCAGAATTCTTTTACTATCTCTGTCTATTATTGTTATTGTTGAATGGGAAGACACTGTTGTGTTTGTGGTCCCTTACTCTCTCTATATATATAGATGACAAAAAAATGTACATTTTCCAGACTTACCCTTAAGTTATGAATGGGTATGCAGACGTTTTGTACAGACTGGCCAAAAGCACATCTCTACAGCGGTAAAGGTGCACTTTTCCCTGGTGAGATAATGATAATTGTTACACTAAAATTCATAGCTTTATCACTTGAGGAAGATTTCCAAGGGTCGAGATTATAAAGGTTTTTCTACAGTTGTTTATATTTTCAATCACTCAAAATCGAAATGTATCTGTCGCCTTCTGATATCTGCTCCTCTCTGATGAGAATTGAAATGTTCGGGGGAATCTTCAAATTGCAGGTCTTCTAGTTAAATATTCGCCTACACGAAATTTAATTTCGCTAATTTAGTTTTGGTCAACCCAATCACAATTCAGGCTAGTTTTTATTTTCAATTTAAAGCCAATCACTGTTTATTACGTCTTTTCAAGTATAATTCCACCTACACACAACATAATTATTGACGTCGCCATAAATGGTAAGTGTAACTAATTCTTCAACATTGGTATCTCTTTTTATTAAGATAAGAGACCCAGAGGGAAATAATTACATCAGGCATAGGGATATGCCATAGTCACAGGTCACTCAATCAAGTTAAATAACGTTATCTTAAAACGACCATTCCTTTATAATCGGACATATACTTTTGTCCACTACCAGACTTGACAAAAACCATCAACTTTCTTATCTATTCTTCTTCTTCTTCTTCTTCCGTCCTTAGCCACCGACCGTCAAAGCAGTCAGTGGCCATTACGCCTAGTGGCGTCTTAGGGCAACAGCAGATAGGTTTTCTTTGCCATTATTTCCCATCACGCCTAATGGCGTCGTAGAGATGGCTACTGTGTGTATGTATCGATACAATGCGTTGAAACTGCATCGTACCCGAACGCTTCGAAACACAGTTTTCTTGCGGTGTCGATACAGTGTCAATTCCTGACTGTTTTGCAGAGACGCACTGTCTCACGCAGATTCGATACATAGCCTGTTTCGTGTATTGAAACTGCAGTTTCAGTTCCCGTCCGCTTCGCTGTTTTGCAAAGAGGCACACTGTATCATTGTCTAACCTTCAGGGGCCTTTGTAAAAATGTGTCAAGCGTGCGGTACATTAGGCGTTTATAAATAGTATGGAAAATCAAACAAGTCATAATTTTTTTTTTTTAAATAATTCCTCAGGACTGAAAGAGGCTTACTACTATTAGGTGTCTGCTCGGTTTGAGTTGAATCATTGTCGCTGACTGTACCTATTCTAGTTTTATATAATGTGTCATTATTACTGTTATTATTATTATTTTTTTTTCACTTTTACTGCAGCTGTCAGCATGTTCCCCTTGCATATCATCATAATGAAAACGACTGTGTAAAATTCTTAACAGTGGTCACACGAAATACCATAGATTTGTACTAACGAGAATAAGTAAATCTGCATACTAGGGTGTCACGACTCATGTCTCATTGTTTCAGTTAATTTACTTGTAGTCTGCTGTTTCGAAACAGTTCCATAGTTCTATTTCATCCAAGCGCTCATTATACGCATGTTACGGTACTCTTGATTCGGGCGCTCTCGTAAGAAAACGTGTTTTGTTTATACATAAAATAGTGTTTAAAACTTGTGTTCAACATCATTTAATCTTCATTTATGGCGGGGAGAAGCCCTGTTTGGGATTATTTTGTAAAGATCAAAGACAACAAAGTAAAATGTAACGTGTGTTCTGGTATTTTATCATTCAAGGGTCGAAAATATGCTTCGAAACAGCGAGCGATTCGACACTTCCTGCTTGTTTGTTTCGTCTGCCTCGCTGTTTTGCAGCGACACACTGTCTGATCCTATGTAAAATTTGAATCAACCGTTCGGAACATTAGTATGGAATATCAAACATGTCATATTTTTCAGGGATGTGTTATGATGACTTGATTTTACAAGTGATATTATTTTTGCTGAGAAGTTATAGACACTGGAAATTGTGTCAGTGCTGCAGTTGTCAATGTTTTAGGCGCTATGTTAAAGTTTAAAGTGTCCGTGTGTTCGTATAAATGTAATGGACACTTTATTAGTTCTGCTGATATATGTGTAGGCCTACTCGGTGTGGATTTGAATCATTGTCTACCAAAACTAGCTTACTCTAGTTTGATATCATGTGTTATTATTACTGTTGTTATTATTATTGTTGTTTTTTATTATTTTCCCATATACTGCAGCTATCATCATATCTACGTTTTATTACATCATAATGAAGACTTGTGTAAAAATATTGAATTGTGGTCACACGAAACGCCATAGATTTTCACACACGACAGTAAAAACAGTTCATGTATACTCGCGCCGGTACTGTCTATAAGAGACTTCTTTCTCCCCGATACGGGCAATTGTGTCGTTGTGTCGTTGTGTCGACTCACTGTTTCGAAACAGTTTAAATCACTGCGCTAACTGTTTCGAAACAGTTGAGTGTGTCAATTTGCCCACCTCTAATGCCATGAGTGGCGTTAGCCTTGAAACGTGTGTTATCTCAGAGCAGCGCACCCAGATTAAGAGATAATTTTTCTGCAAAATACTGCCGTAGAGAATTAAATCATTAAAATAGGACTACCATCACAGAGTTCGACAGAGATATGAAGGAGATAATGATGGAAAGATAATGATGAGCGAGCATGTCATCAGGACATGACAAGCCCAGTTCACAAAATACGTAACACTTAATCTAGATCAGTGTTTCTCAACCCTGATAGTAGCAACGCCCCCTTTTGACAACTAATATTTTAAAAAGCCCACCTCCCTTTTAACACCCCCTTGCTCTTTATCGTGCGCGCACGCACACACACACACACATTCCACGATACTTTTAAAAAAAGCAATGCAGTTAATGAGTTATCTTTTCTTATAATATAAAGAAAAAGAGAAAGCACATTTATAAAAGCAAAGTTATATTAAATATGTGTTTAAGTACGGAATAATATACACCACAAGTTCATTATCCTTGAATTACAAATTGGCGGAGCAAATGATATAAAATTAGTTCTTACAACTCTATAGCTATCCTAATCATATCATTTTAATAGCGCCTAAATGACTGCATATATATCTTCAAATCTGAATATTTAAGCCTCTCCTTGTGTAACTACTTTAAACATAAAAAATTGGAAAAATGATAATAATTATATAATTATATAAAAATTCAATTACTAATGAAGTTTAATGAGATCCTTGCGCTTGGTGTGATTCAGCCAGCTTTGTAATATTTGATTCTAAGTTTGTTAAAAGAAGTCTCAAATCTCCTCTGTTACAAATCTGCAGTCGGTTTTTGTAGTAGCAACACAACTGCACTGAACCCCTTCTCCACCAAATATGACGTTGTGAATGATGTAATTAGCAATTTAGTTTCACGCCAAAGAACAAGATACGCAAGCCTCTGCTGGATCCAAAAATAATGGTAATGTGTGTGACTGAATCGTGCTTTTGCCTCGAAGTCATTTTGTAGCTCAATTAATTCTTCTTGTAAATGTTGACTAACTTGTTCCACGTCTGATTCAAACGGATGATTAATCCGGTATTATTAGTTCTTGCAAGTCTTTAAATCTTATGCTCATATCATTTTTAATAGCGCCCAAATGACTGCAAAAAACCTCTAAATCTGAATCTTTAAGCCTGTCCCCACCTAACTGCAGTAAACATGGAAAATGAGAAAGTTCTCGGCGACTAAGATTATTTTTAAATGTCAATTTGTTGATGAACCCCATGATAATTCCTTTCACTTTAATCAGACTGATCTTATTTCCTTATAGCTTAAGAAGAACCTCATTTAACTTTTCAAATATATCTGGAAGATAGGCCACATCGTTTCGCAATACTTCTCTTTCGATGCTAAATTCTTCTTTGATTGAATCCAAAAACTCTATAACAGTATCAAATAATGCCCATGATCTTTTTAAACAGTTTCTTTAGGACAGCCATCGTACTTCCATGTGTAGGAGAAGACGTTCAAACTCCTCACCATTATCACAACAAAGTTTACGAAATAATCTATCGTTCAACGAATGCGCCTTAATTTTGTTAATAACACACAGTGATTAAATGCTTGTCGACTAAATTTGTCGAATGAATAACACAATGAATTGTTAAAATTTTTTCTAATTGTTTCATATTGATTCTTGTAAAAATGTACACAACGTCCCCCTGAATAGAAGTAGCGACCCCCAATCCGTGCGACCCATTAGAACGCCCCCAGATATCTTGAAAACGCCCCCCAGGGGGTGGTACCGCCCCCGTTGAGAAACACTGATCTAGATTATCATCTAGGTTCCTCAAATTTGTAGTTCAAGTTCTTTTGAAATGAAAGTAAATATTTCAGATTGGCTTAGAGCAGCGGTTCTCAACTCTTTTGGGTCCTCGTGGCTGTTAATAAAACGTCCAGTTTCCCCTATTTAGTATGAGATAAAACAAACTCTATGGTTTATCATGTACGTATGTGTAAGAACATAAAAAAACATATCAATTATTTTTTCATTAAAAAAACTGTTTTCGGTACATAGCAATGTCTTTCATGGTCATATTTATTAAATGTCTGTCAGAACACAGACAAGAACGTTAGTGAGACCCATGATTCTGTTTCTTCTCAACCAACTATTTTACTTTTGGTAGAGTTTTTGAAATAGGTACCTGCATATCATGGTTAGCCTCCTAACTGGTACTTACTTTATATTTGACTAAGAACAGGGCTCACCAATCCACTATGGCCAAGAAAAAGAAGTAAAATGTCTAACAAGGACAAATACAATTCCAAAAACGGTTAACTCAAAAAGTCAAAGGATTTTTTTTTTCAGTTTCACAACTTTTGCACTATCACTACTACCTTCGGAATGCTTCATTAGGGTAATCGAAACAATTGTTTGACCAAGGGAAAAAATGGGGGGGTTTCTTCTGAATATTAGATTGCCTTCCGTTGTAACGCTCTGTATGTAGTATCTTATTACAATAATATACCCCATATTCTCCGCACACCCAGACATGCTTCTCGTAACCCCTGAGGATATGCGTACAGCAGATTGGGAACCCCTGGCTCGGATCAGTGAGATCCGCCATTAAAAATAAAAAAATAAGTAAATCCGTGTCAACACAGTTAGACCGATGTATATACGTTATATAGAACATAGACTTGATTCCTTACAAGTTACGAACGACAAGATTTAGCCTACTAGCGACCAGGAATATGTAATTGTCACTCCGGTCACGCCTGGCCTTGATGTTGAAAAAGACGGAAGCTGGCGTCACCTTCAAGTTTTGCAGCTTTCTCCAGAGTTGGTGTAAACTGTCACTTGCTCTGATCACGAAAGTAAAATTTTAGGTGTGAAATTTTTTATCTTTTGAAGAAATACTATTTATTGGACATTTTCAAACTAAAATGTTGGTTGAAACGTAATGGGATGTTGAATTTGTACTCTCGTTATGGGACTTTGTATGCACGTTACTTAGACGGTGGTTGAAGTTCCTCAATGGGCTGCAATTTGCGGCATGACACAAATAACGCCCTCTGGTCGACTTACACTCCTGTGACCCTCTAATGGACCTGAAGTAAAGGTAAATGTTTAAGGCTTCCGGAAAATTAGATACGCCTGACAGAATGAGTCACTTGAAGTCTTGCAGATTATAACCTTACGGTCATAACGTTCAGATGTTCGTGGAGCTGCACCAACTTTTATTAGAAATATTTTTGTATAATTTGCATTAAAAGAAAAAGTGCCCCTTGCCAAGATAGCTACTTATATTTTGACTTTAACGAATGTTCTACATTTATGTAGGGGCCAGTCATATAGTGACTAGTCATATGAAGGCACAAAGCGCTGACGCAGGGAAGTCACAAAAAACCAAAGGCTAGGGAGATAGTCCCAAATAAATGCATGCTGAGGACGGATGTCTTGGCCTTACAGCACTTGACAACAACCTACTTTTCTCCACCAAAACTGATTGGAGATGGCAGGGACCTTGAGCTGACTACTGCCATTATTCGTCAATTAATGTGGAAGTCTGAGGGCGAACGAGGAAGAAGGAAAAAAAATTGGGAAAACGAAATGAAAAGAACGAACAAACGGACGAATGAACATTTCAAATGGTTGTGAACTGGGCACAGTAACATTCTGCCCTTCCTGTCGCAAGTCTGTTTTTTTCTGTAACCATTCATTCTCATACGTATTTATGTATGAATTTAAAGGCATGCACAATTATAAAAGTTCATTAACAGCATACCTCTTCAGTATCAAATAAAGAAATAAGATATACTGAAAACAAATTCATCAAACCCTCCCTCCAAACAATATTTATATAATGAAAAATTATCACATTAAGGTGGTAGATAAATTATCCACAATTGAGAGCCAGCGTTACGACTGAATCACTTCATCCTTTGCAACGATGCTTTGGCTAAAATGTGAACATCTGTTTGATCCTGTAGTTTAAGGGAATTGCTCCACATTCCGAGCCAGGTGCACAAAAGTGAAGGACAAGGGTGGATTTAAACTCAAACGGCCAAAGTAGTGTTTGCGTTTATTAAACTAGTGCACTTCTTTGGATAAGAACTTTCATCAAATAAAGAGATGCGGTTTGTAAGAAGGGCTTACAGTGCTTCGCCTTGGCTTGAAGTAAGAATGTTATAACTGCTCAAATTTAGCACAAACTGGTGTCTCCAAAAGCGCAGCTCAGCCGTCACTGTGTTTGCTTTCGATGTTAACGCCAGTTGAGATAATTGAATCATGCAAATATAGTTTAAGTGAATAAAGGAAGCTGTTTAACATATAGAAGCTGTGCCGTGGAAGATGAACTTACTACTTTACTGTTGGCTTCTTCCTAGGGTGTGGAAAGATGGCCTCATTGCAAAACTTGGGAGAGGTGGAATCCAAGGCAACATGATGAAATGGATCCAGTCATACTTGCATAACAGGAGAACTAGAGTCACTCTTGACGGTCTGCAGAGCAGAAAAGTGTTGCTCCATCAGGGGGTACCTCAAGGAGGAGTAATTTCCCCTACACTCTTCCTTGTTTACATCAATGACCTGGTGAAAGATCTCCCTGCAGGAGTGAAAGCTGCCTTATATGCAGATGACCTAGTACTCTGGTGCGCTGATGAAAATGTCACCACAGCAAATTATAGAATGCAGCGGGCAGCAGACATGCTAGTGTCATGGGCAGAGAAATGGCTTATCACAATAAACACAGACAAAACCTCCACAACACTGTTCTCCCTCGCCCCCAAGGACAAATCAGCTAACATACACCTAGGGACAACCGTTATCAAGGAAGAAAGCTACCCCACCTATCTTGGGGTGACATTTGACCAAAGGCTTACATGGAATAAGCATATTGAAAATGCAGAAGGAAAGGCCCGAAGACGACTAGGCATACTCAGAAAATTGGCAGGTACCAACTGGGGAGCAAATGAACGAAATCTAAAGAAGATTTATAGTGGAGTAATAAGACCACACTTAGAGTTTAGCTCAGCAGCATGGTCATCAGCTGCTAACTCACATCTGCAGTCCTTGGACAAGGTGCAAAATCAAGCTCTCAGGCTCATTACAGGAGCCATGAAAACTACACCAATAACAGAGATGCAGAAGGTTGCTGGATTACAGACATTGTCCCATAGAAGAGACACAAAGACCATGATCCAGATGGAAAAGTACAACAGTATGCCAACGCACCCAATGAAGGCAAGACTAGATGATCTGGCATTGGGACGTCTAAAGCGTAGCAGCTTTGTGCATCGGGGAAAAAGACTTATAAGACAGCATCAAGAAGACCTATCTATGAAGACAACACCACTGAAGCCCACCCTATACCCTGTACCATGGGAGCAGGCCAGCAGTGCCCTCCAAATTAATACGTCGGTCAGTGGTCTCACAAGTGGATGTGAGTATAATGATCTGCAAAAACGAACTGCTACATTGAGTATGATCCAAGAAAGCTATCCCGATCAATCATGGATACATGCCTATACAGATGGATCAGCAACTAATGCTGTTAGGAATGGAGGTGCCGGTATCTTTATCTCATATCCTGACAACCACTATGAGACTAGGCACATTCCCACTGGTAAATTCTGTTCCAACTATACAGCTGAGGTTCAAGCTCTAGAGCAAGCTGCAAATATGATTTATAACACCAACTCTGACTGCCACCAGGTAGTCATCCTCACAGATGCACTGTCTGTCCTGCAAGCTCTCAAGGGTGGTAAACTCCCGCATCTGAGAAATGAACTAAACAAGGTAGCTGCCAAAAAGAGAACCATACTTCAGTGGGTACCATCTCATTGTGGTGTACCCGGAAATGAAAAGGCAGATAAACTTGCAAAAAAGGGAGGAGAATGTGAACAAGAAGATAATGAAGTCACATACTTTGAGAAAAAGAGAGCTATCCAGACTGTAAGAAGAGAACAGAACCAACCCAAAGACGACTATCACACTCTCGACCGGCAGGGACAGATAACTATTTTTCGACTCAGGACAGGGCATAACAAACTGAATAAACACATGCACAAGTTACGATTGTCTGCTTCACCACTGTGCACATGTGGATTAAACGAACAAACTGCTGAGCACGTTCTACAGGACTGTCCTCTGTATGACCAGTTAAGAAAGATATACTGGCCCAATGACTCAACACTAAATTCAAAGCTATATGGAGTTAAAGAGGAACTTCAAACAACAGTCGAATTCATCATGAGAACTCGTCTGACGGTGTAATCATCAAAGATGCGATCGCAAGAAGAAGAAGAAGAAGGCTTCTTCCTTCCATTATTACCGTGAAGCGTAGTGGGGAGCTTGAAGTTTGAGTTCTTAAGCAAAGGTGTCACATTTGCTGCTGTAAGCGCGTGTTGTTTTGGAATGTTTATCTCTTGGTCTTCCCCGTGCCAGGAAACCGGATCTTCCGCTGCTGTAGTCACGTAGTGGTAATTTATCGAGTAATATTCTAATGGCTTTGGTAAACCATTTAATTTTCGGTCCCTCTCTATATACTTGATGCAGGATGTAGTTGCTACAATTCTTCTGATGTCATTAGTTCTCATTCTGTCTCTCCTGGTAACACTAATGGCTTTTCTTAAACATCTCATCTCACAAGGTATGACTTTCTTCTCCTGTGCTTGTGTCAGGGACCATGCTTGACACTGATAGCAAATAGTTGGTAAGAATATAGTATTTATCAGCTGCCGTTTAGTTTCCATACTGATATTCTGATGTTTGAGTAATGGTGACAGTTGGTAAGTCACTGCACTGGTTTTTGATATCTTGTTTTAATATTTGTCAAGTCTTTAATTTTCTGTTAAAACGCTTCCTAGGTATTTGAACTCTAGACCTTGTTTGATGAACACACAAGAAAACAAACACGAATCTGTCAATTTCAAATCGTATAGATTGTTGGCCTCTACTTGGAATGATTCTAATGATTGTTCAAGATAACTTTCATTCAAAACACAACGCAATGCGCGCTTTTTTCCGTATTTTAAGAAAAAAGCAGATGCGACAGTTTCAGGACGCATGGGCGTTTCGTACCACGCTAATTCTTAATATCAAGATATTAATAATTTAGAAGATAAACAAACCAAGTAAATCACAATGAATATCACAACTTCCTTATTGATATTCTTAATCAAGTGGGTTCAAGTCTGCATAATTTGTTTATTCTAGGTTGAATAGTTTAAAAGTTTAATTTAATTTATTTGGATTTACATGAATCTTTATTTAAACATACACTGATCACGTGAATATTTACTTTTGTTAACGTTTTTTACACCAGTGTTGACATAAAGTTGACGTAGACACTCTGTGGCTTAATTCGATTTTTCGTGTGTTATAAGACGATGTGGGGGACTGTAGTAAGACGCAGCAAGGTGTGTCCATGAAAAAAAAAAAAAATACTTTTTTTTCCAGTTTTTTTTTCCTTTTCCCTACTTAGTATTTGCTCTCTTGTACTCGGAAACGGAAACGAAACACATGTTGATATTTCGACCTGATGATTTAATTTTTAATTGTACTTTTTATTGATTTTCACATGTCTCTTACTTAGCTCTCACTTTCTGTCCTTTCCCCGATGAAGGCCTTATAGACACAACGTAGGTAATTCTCTTTGTCTTTTATCCTAGTAAGATGCATTACTTTTTTATATTTATTTACGAGAACACTTTTTTTCAAACACAATGCAATGCGCGCTTTTTCCGTATTTTATGAAAAAAGCAGATGCGACAGTTTCAGGACTTACATTTGTTGAGTGTGTGTCCGATTTGAATTTCATGCTTCCTTATATAAAGTGGCCGTCTCTGAGAGCATGCGTCGAAATGACTTTCCGTTCTCTACTTGTCCAACCCGTCAAGTCGATCTGTGCAACTTTTGAAGTAAACTTTGCAACATATCTAATATAACATCCTGTAGTGATTCCAAACTGTATTCTCTGGGTTCCTTATTAGTTCTACTTTATTTGGTGAAACTATAATCCCATTCCAAGCGATCTTTAATTAGAAATTATAAATAATCAAGTGCCCAACGTTCGTATTTACACAGAGAAAGTGGGATCTTTTAATGTCCATCGGATTTTCCCGTAAGACGAAGGTCTCCGTTAATCAGCGAAGGTAAGTATCCTCATATCATAGCATGTGATAGATCAACAGTGGATTTAGCCGATCTATCATGACACTATTCTTCTTCTTCTTCTTCTTTTTCTTCTTCTTCACAACGCTTCATGCATATGAGAATAAATGAATTCAGTATGAAAGGTGAGCGAAAGGAAGGGCAGAATGTTAGACGGGCCTGCGTGCCCAATTCTCAACCCTTTGAAAATAAAGTTCGTTCGTTCGTTCTTCTTCCTCTTCTTCTCTTTCTTCTTCTTCTCTTTCTTCTTCTTCCTCTTGTTGTTGTTGTTCTTCTTCTTCTCATTCTTCTTCTTCTTCTGATAAGATAAAAAGAGTAAAAACTCGTGTAACCGGAATGATGATCACATTAGTAGTTTAGTAATTATCCTTTAAATAATTTCAGTACGCAAGTTATTGATGACGTAATTTTCACATAGCCTCTTATCGACATTTTAAAATAAAGACTTCTAGACAGTTACAGGAAATGATACGAGACCTGAAAACCTCTAAACAGAATTAAAAATACCCTCGAATAAAAGCTTATACCATTCGCTATCATAGAAACTTGTGTAGAAACTTGTGACGTAAATATGACATCGACAAAACTAGTGGAATATCCGTATTGACTGAAATCAAAGCAACTTCCCCCCCCCAAACAGTCTTTGGAACCAGATAGTATATAATGACGCCCCAAAACCCTTAGCAAAAGAGAGCCAAACAAGAGTCAAAAGAAGAGTCAAAGAAGAGTAAAAGCCAGGAGCCAAAGCCAGGTCATTCTGGATAGTCCAAGAGCCTTAGGTTCCTAGCAGATTTGCTGACCGCCACTTTATATTGGCAAGAGAAAAATGGCTAACCTGACCCCTAGCCCTATGACAACATATACTTCAGGTTGGTAAAAGGTCTCGACTTAGACTTACGCATAGTAGACAGGATGAAATAGATATACATAAGCTCATCAAAATGCCCTAATGGATTTTATGAGATGATTTCGTATGAGGAAACGAATGTTACTGAATTGAGAATAGGATCATCTTGTAATCTACCACCATACCTCTGAAAGAAGCTATAATAAACTTTTCATATACAACGTCGGACTTTGCTTAAACTGCTGTTGGAAGTTGTTGAGTTTGACTTGTACATTGTTTAGGAACTCTATAAGGAAAAAAATGGACCGTACTGCCTTTTATATTACATTGTGATTACTTCCAACTATCAAAATCTGAATACGAACCTGGATCCCGTACCCTTTGATCAAGTTAAACAATACCTCTGGAGGATCATCCAGTTAACTCAAACTTGACACAGCAACCTATAAATATATTGATACCGCCAACTTAAATATATTTATGCTGTGAACTCGAACTTGTCAATTATAGGTTATGTAACTAAAAAGATAGAATACCGTCGGAATGCTTCCTTTGCTGTCCTTTAATTCCTTCAACGGAGAATAGCTCCTTAATTAACTGGTCACAATTAATACATTGGCACAATACCTGCCTCTTAGTTGGTGTGCCAATGTAACACGCATTCTCGCTATAACATATATACCTATCGAGCTATTCTGACCTGCTTTAATAATTTTCCGACGGATTATTCATTTATATAGAAGAATGTTAAATTAAATGAAATAGAACCCCAAACCAGTTTTACTTCTAAAATACTACCTATGTGAATACGGGCACACTCGTTAACTCCGTCAATTAGGGAAGGTAAGTATCATCATCTGCCATCAATGGTACCTATACCTTGTAGCGGTATGGCAGCTTGCGTACCCTGACAATCCCCAGAGCTATGCCAGTGGGAGTTTTACTCCTGGTAGGTTCAACCAAGCTGGACTGGTCTGTGTGGGTAGGGGTCAGACAAAAGCTGGTACCCTGGTCCTCCAGGTTAGGGGTTTTAGCATAGGGCTGACACCCCTGTCTATGTAAAAAAAAATAATGAAGTTACGGAAACAACATCAAATGAACAAACTTCGCTGCGGGATGGACATTCGGAGTCTGTGGCTCGTATGACTGTCAGTGGTGAAAGCCGAAAGGAAGCCACTGACATGAAAACGGATGTCTTGACCGCAAAACAGGATACAAGAATAGGATTTTGGAATGTCAGGACAATGTACGAGACAGGTAAACTAAGACAGGTCACGGCAGAAATGAGAAACTATAGGTTACACATCCTGGGGATAAGTGAGAGCAGATGGACAGGGGCAGGAAAAGTTAAAACAGCTACAGGAGAAACAGTACTTTACTCTGGAAGAGAGGATGGACAGCACAGTGAAGGCGTAGCCATTATTCTACAGAAAGGGATAGAAAGGACATTACTGGAATGGAAACCCATCAACAACAGACTGATACGATTGAGATTGAGAGGGAGATTCACCAACATTACAATAATACAATGCTACGCACCAACGAATGATAGCGATGAGGAGGTCAAGGATGAATTCTATCAACAACTGCAGAAAGAAATGGAAGACACACCTAGATATGATCTTGTTATAGTAATGGGAGACCTCAATGCGAAAGTTGGTACACAAAATACATATAATGAAAGAACAATGGGGAAATGCGGCAGCGGAACAGCAAACGAAAATGGGGATAAGCTAATAAGTTTATGTAGCATTAACAACCTGGTCATTGGAGGAACATTTTTCCCACATAAGGAAATTCACAAGTTAACATGGGAATCACCAAATGGTCGGGACGGAAACCAGATAGACCACATCATGGTTAACGGTAGATGGAGACATGCATTACAAGATGTGAAGGTAAGAAGAGGCGCAGATGTGGGAAGTGATCACCATTTAGTAGTAGCAAAACTGAAAGTGAAACTAAGAAGGGCTGGACCAACTGTAACAACACAGAAAAGGTTTGACATCAGCAAATTGAAGGACCCCCTTACCAGAAAAGCTTTTGCGGCCGACATTAAGAAACGATATCAATTTGCCAAAAGCCAGGAAAAGACATTGACTGATAATATAGACCAGAATTTCAACACCATTTCAACAGTATATAAGGAAAGTAGCAAAACATGCTTAGGATTCCAGGAAAGGAAGAAGCAAGACTGGATAACACCAGAAACACTAAACACCATAAAGATGAGAAAGGAAATGAAAAGAAAGAAAACAGAAGCGAAGTCCCCCAGGTTAAAGCAACTATATAGCGAACAGTACAGCCAGCTGGACAGGGAAGTTAAACGCCAAACCCGAGCCAACAAAAGGAATTTCCTAGACGATCTTGCAAAACAGGCAGAAGAGGCAGCACTGAGAAATGAACAAAGCACAGTATACAAAATAACTAAATTCATCAGCGGAAAACAAGGTGCAAACAATATTACATTAGTAAGAGATAAGCAAGGAAATCTCATCAAGACAGCAGAGGGACAGGAAACAAGATGGGCAGAGCACTTCAGAGAAACTCTGAACAAGGAAATACCAGAGACACAATTGAATGTTCCTGAGGCTGAAAACGATCTAGATGTTAATACAGACATTCCACGAAAAGAAGAAATCATCACAGCAATCAAAAGGTTAAAGAACGGTAAAGCTCCGGACCATGATAACTTAAATGCAGAGCTATTTAAGACAGACCCTGAGCTAGCAGCAGAACTATTAGAACCACTATTTGCACAAGTGTGGAAAACGGGGACAACACCATCACAGTGTAACAAAGGAATAATTGTCAAATTGCCCAAAAAGGGAGATCTTGCAGACTGCAATAATTGGAGAGGAATCACTCTTCTCTCAGTTCCCAGCAAAATACTAGGCAGGATAATTATACAGAGAATGTCAAAGGCAGTAGACTACAAACTGAGGAAAGAACAAGCAGGATTTAGAAAGAACAGAAGATGTGTAGACCATATATTCACTCTCAGGAACATTATAGAGCAGTGCTCAGAATGGCAAAGACAGCTTTACATGAATTTTGTTGATTTTGAAAAGGCTTTTGACAGCATACATAGGGACAGTTTATGGAAAATACTGAGGGCTTATGGAATTCCAAGCTGCATAGTGGCAATCATAAAAAGCCTCTATGCCAACTTTACGTGTAGTGTTGGGCAGAGCAACCTAACCTTCGAGGTGAAGACAGGAGTACGACAGGGTGATAAAGTTGTTATTTTATTCCCGTTAATGATATCCACCAAAAGATAGATATAAGTGGATGGAAGCAGACATCATCATCATCATCAGTTGATAAGATCTCTATGGTGTTGTTTGCTCCACTGTAGTGTATGGAATGTCAACTTGACCTACGCAGTGGTGTGTAGACATGGATTGAGTGTATAATGTGCGAATGATAATAAGGGTTCGTGGTGTTGACAAATGTTCTTTTCTCACACTTATGTATGGCTGGAAGTCATCGACACCAACGACTGTGTACCTTTTCTAAAGTTTAATTGGACGTACACACTCGACAGCACAGATAGTGACAAATCACAGGTTGGCATAATACATCATGGTACAGTGGATAAATGGTCTTGCAATGTTATGTTACATGGGCACTCATGTAGAATAATATTATAATGGACTGTCAGTAGCCAAGCACTCAGTATTGCCCATATATATATATATATATCAACTGACTTCACTGACTGAGCACGTCAGCTTATAAACAATATTTCAGATGGCTTCTAAACCTAATCTCGTTTAGCGACGATTCTCCAACATAATGTTCAGCACATATTTTTCCATATAATAATATTGAACCGCTAATAACGGGTTCTCATGTGTAGCAGTGATCTCTGGACTAAACAAGCGATAATACGGGCATCCCTTTTCTCTTCTTGAAAGTCACTACATGTTTGGTTCCAAGATGGCTTCACTCGTGAGCGGTCACTCACGTTTGGATACAGATAATGAATCTGTCCTAAAGTTAGTCATTCATAAAACATTTCATTGCTCTGTAGATTTGATCATGAACAATTGACTGCATTCTACAGGATATAGTGCTGCTAGGAATCGAAGTCGTTTTTCATCGAGTCAAATATATTCTCTTAGACATTCAAATCGTACCTATCGAAAATGGTGGCTTCGTACGAGAGTTCATAAGAGTGTCTATTATTACCTTGGTATCAGAAATATGATTCTGCCATTCCTTGGCAATACGAATAAACACTGGGGCAAAGCATACACGATAGGTCTAGACGACTATCACTTTCCCCACCAATACTGAGATCACTTTTTCCCCGGCGACAAGCCGACATAGAAAACACAGTCCCTATCGGGACGAAGCCAAATCACACCACACTCTAGCGACACATCCGCCGAATAGCCTTTGACCTCTCTAGAGACAACAGAACATATAGTTCGACTTAGATATGTAAAGATATACAGATATAAGACAGACTCGTCCTACTCAGACAAACAATACACATAAATTCAGGCCATAGATATTCTGAAGCAAGAACAATCTATTATTACCCAAACAACGAATAAATCGCAGTAAAATGGATTCATCCGCGGAGTTCGATCGAAAGAGCCGACACAACTTTCAAGGGAAGTAACTCAATAATGACTTTCCCTTAAGCACTATTTTGTTTACAAAATATTTGCGAACATAACAAGTATACCAATGTATAATATTGTAAGATATCAAAGACTGCACGTAACAGTCTTACCACACCTCCCGGGAAAAAAAAAAAAAATGGAACATTTTTTTTTTTTTGAAATACATCTAGGAGCAACGTACAATAGGCTCACAACGCATGAATAATGCGCAGATGAAAATATCAGGAATACCTATAACGCCTAATATGAGGCTAAGTCGACTTATGGAGCGACTGGTGAGAATGTGTCTCATAACTGAGAGAAATTATTTCTCTACAAGCATATTTTTCCAGGAAGGTGTCATCAAAGTATAATACAATTCTGGCAATTACACAATGCCTAAAAAATTCATATCATCATTTCGTATTAGATATCTTAAATTTATGATTTATGAAGAAAAAATCATCAAAGCACAGCGGTGAATAAACATCAATGAACCGCTATGTAGTGATACAATCATTATATTATTAAATTACAAATGTGTATCTATCATGATATAGAAAAGGAACTACCATAGAACTAGACATATCAAGAAGTCTAAGCCCTAATAGTTATGTGGAATCATGTGGGCATCTTGACAGAATGTCTGCCATCACATTATCTGATCCACGAATAGCTCGCACAGAGAAATGAAAAGGTTGAAGAGCAATTGCATATCGAGTAGACCTCGAGCTCTTCAAATTCTTACTCTGTATAGCAGTAAGAGCTTTTTGGTCGGTTTCTACTATGAAATGTGCGCCTAGAAGGAATCTCTGTAGTTTGAGGATCGACCAAACCATAGCTAATAGCTCACGGTCTAAAACCGAATAATTCCTTCCTGCCGCATTAAGTTTTCTGGAAATATACATTACAGGATGCAGAGTTCCAGAGTACTCTTGCATTAGTGCCGCTCCAATCCCAGTGGATGAAGCGTCACTACGAAGAACGAATGTCTTATCTTTAGTGGGTAGCACTAAAATAGGTGGTGTTGAAAACAGTGTTTTAATCTTATCCAGAGAGCATTGGCATTCCTGAGACCAGTGGACCACATTAGGCGAACCTTTCTTTAGAAGTGTTGAGAGAGGTGCCATGATAGAGGATAGATTCTGAATGAATCTGCCATAAAATTGAATAAGACCTAACAGACTTCTCACCTGTTTTTTTAGTCTTAGGGATTGAGATGTTAAGTATCTTACTAGTATTATGGTCCTCTGTCTTTAGGAAACCATGACCAACTCGGTGGCCTAGGAAAGAAATTTCGCTAAAACCAATATAGGCTTTAGAGGGTTTCGCTGTCAGGTTGTGCTCACGCAAAGTAGACAGCAATTCATCTAACCCTGAATAGTGATCTTCCCAAGTATCGCTGAAAAGACAGATGTCGTCTAGATATGCAATGACATCTGACCGATAAGATAGGATTCGGTGCATCATGCGTACGAATGTAGCTGGTGCGTTCATAAGACCGAAAGGCATAAAATTCCATTGGAACAAACCTCTAGGTGTTGAAAAAGCCGTGAGAGGTTTGGCGCGTTCAGATAAAGGAACTTGCCAATATCCTTTAGACAAATCAAGTTTAGTGAAAAAATGAGATTTGGAGAGTCGAGTAAGTAGCTCTTCCAGTAAAGGCATAGGTTCGGCATCGAACTTCGTTACTTGATTCAATTTTCGATAGTCAACGCAAAGACGTATGTTATTGTCTTTTTTACGAACAATAACCATCGGCGAAGAATATGCGGAGATTATTTTCAAATCTATCATCTCATCCAACTCTTTCTCGACCTGTGCTTGAAAATGTATAGGTATAGGATAAGGTCTAACCCTAATAGGAGTATGGTCAGTTAGAACAATGTCATGTTCAATGACATGCGTTTGTCCAGGGATGTCAGTGAGTACATCCTGAAATGTTTGCAACATAGTTGAAACTTGTCGCTGTTCTCCTAGAGACAAATCAGGAGAGACAGTAACGTTCTTCCATGATTCACTAGAATGAAGTGGGATCATTGGAAGAGGAAGATTTACATCTGAAAAACTTGTTTCCTCATCCTGTATCACGGACAGTGATGAGTAATGACCATGTGGTACTGGAGAATTGTCCGTTGCTTGGAAAATGGGTTGCAAATAATCCGGACGTTCATGGAATTCCGTAAGCATATTGATGTGGAAGGTTTTATGCTTCCCATCAATATCGACAATATAGTCGACATCGGAAATTTTCGATATTATATCGTACGGACCTTTCCAAGAAATAAGTAATCTGTTTTCCCTACAAGGTAGTAATACAAATGCTTTGTCACCAGGACAAAGTTGTCGTAAGCATCTCTTCTTATTGGCAAATTGCCTTGCCTTCTGTTTCGCAAATTCTAAAGAAGAAGTAGCTAATTTGCATGCTTCGATAATCTTTTGTCTCAACGCGATGACATATTCGTAGGATGACTTTGTGTCATCGTCAATATTGCCAGATGTAATGAGATCGTGAAGCAACGACATAGGGCCACGCGGACGCGCGCCAAAGACGAGTTCAAAGGGAGAAAATCCTGTATGTTCATTGGGTACCTCTCTGTAAGCGAAGAGGGCCGCAGGTAAAACTCTGTCCCAGTCTTGAGGATGATCCTCAGTTATCTTCCCCAGTAAGTTTTTAAGTGTTCTATTAAGGCGTTCGACCATACCATTAGACATTGGATGGTAGATACTACTTAAAGATCTATCTATCTGCAGAGTAGACATTACTTGAGACATGGTATCTGATATTAGTTGGGTGCCATGGTCTGACAATATCTCTCCGGGGAACCCCAGACGAGAAAATATAAGCCAAAGAGCATCTGCAATATCAGCAGTAGTAATGCTCTTCAGAGGAATAGCCTCTGGCCAACGTGTGCACATATCAACACACGTCAAGATAAACTGATGTCCTCTGGCAGACTTGATCTTAAATGGACCAATTATGTCTATGGCCATTTTTTGGAACGGCCGAATAGGAATGTCCGCCGCCTGAATGGGTGCAGCATGCCGTGGACCTTTGGATTTAACATACTGACATACTTTACAAGATCAACAATAAATCCGTATGTCCTTGTTTACCAATGGCCAAAAGAAAGCCGCAAGGACTCTTGACTTAGTACGGGAAAAACCCATGTGTCCAGCACACTGAGAGTCGTGAGCGTGCTGCAAAATTTTAACTCTCAAATTCTTGGGAACCAGGATTTGAGAATGACTTGACGTAATGGAGTCTTGAACCATACGTACAAGTACGCCATTCTTCTTTGTAATCCACGATTTACGACTTGTGTCTTTATTCGGATCACCTTTAGTTGCAAGAATGAAGAATTTCTTCAGAGTGGGATCATCTTCTTGCTGTTTTATAAACGAGTCACGAGAAATTACCAAGGGATTATCTTGGTTATGCACTTCATTATCTTCAGTAGATGAAGTTTGAGGCATATTAAGAGCCTGAGCTCTAGTGACTACAGCGTTAGCAATCTGCATGTTTTGCCTTTCCCACGTGGAAATTCGTTGCGGAGTGCATTCTCTGACTCCGTGAATGCGACCGATGATGAGGTCAGCGATCGGATTCGGAAGAAGACATGCGTGTACATCTCCTGTAAAGAAAGGAGTAGCAATCCTAATGATAGCAGTAGAGTATTTCTCTAATGTGCCGCCAAATGTTACACATTTGACTACTTGTCCAGTGGCACGGGAAGGATCTACGAGTGACTGCCTAACACCAATTGTGGTGCATCCAGAATCAAATAGCACAGAGACTGGATTGTTATTCACTAAACCCTTATGTAAGACAAGAGAACCTCTTCCATCATGCGCGACTGATGCCGGAAGAGCAGGAAGAGGATGGCCACAGCTTAAAGTAGACACTGTGGTTGGCTCAAATAACGTTTTGCATTGGGGGCACTGAGATGCTCTCCCAAAATCAAAAGCGGCACATGCCATATTACTAGCATCATTATTATCTTTACTCTGTTTATAGGCTTCATTGGACTCTTGTTGTGCAGAGTTTGCCTGAAAATGTGGTTTATGTCTTTTGTATTGAGATCTACCTCGGTTATTATCACCTCTGTAGTTATTGTTACCTCTATTGTAACCCCTATTTGGGTTTGAGTCATAGTTCCCTTGGTTACCATTATCATATTCATTATAATGAGTATCTCTGTAATTATAATCTTGTTGACTCCAAGACGGATAACCCTGATAGTTTCTATAATTACTTCCTCTACGGAAATTCCTATAATTATGACCACCCCTGTGTCGAGAGCTATCAGCTCGTCTCCAGTTCTTTGAAGAAGAACCCTGAAATGATTGGTTACCTTGGTTTTGATAACTATTATGGTTACCTTTTTTATCAAATCTGTTTTGAGGTCCCTGAAATCTGTGTGAATAATTGGGATTGTATGGTGTTGCTGAAGCAACTGGCATACTCTCCTTAATCTTAGTGTTGCCAAAAGTCACGTCGGGGTGTGCAGTGACATATTGGGAACAATATTCTTCCATTTCTTTTAAAGATTTGGGTTTACGCTCATGTATAAATTCAAGGAAAGGTTTGTTCACACATGACATAATCTTATCTCTGAGCAACAAATCCATAAGTCCTTCATACGTTTTTTCTGTTTTGGAAAGCTCAATCCAACGATCAACTGTGAGACGTGCCTTTGCAGTGAATTCTGAGAATTCTACACCCGTCTCAGGTACCATCGTTTTAAATAAAAGGCGATAGCCTTCCTCACTTAGCTGATACTTTTTTATCAAAGCCGCCCTAATGACATCATAATTATCCTTATCTCTTTCTCCTACAAGGTATAATCTAGTCAAAGATTCACCTTTCAAGTTTTCTGATAATTGATTAGCGTATTGTGATTTATCCACATTATGTGTACGACAAGAACGTTCAAATCTATCCAGCCAGAATGTAATATCGTCACTGGACTGATTGAACGGTGGAACCTTAACCTTGTAAGTAGAAGGTTTACCATTACCACTAGATGCCTGATTAACATTACTCATACATGTCAATCTCAATTTCTCTAACTCAAATTCATGTTCTCTTATTGCTTTTTTCTCTTCAGCATCTAATCTTTTTTGTTCAGCCTCCCTGTCTAATCTTTTTTGTTCAGCAGCAGCTTCTCTTTCTAATTTTTTTTGTTCAGCTGCAGCTTCTCTTTCTAATTTTTTTTGTTCAGCTTCAAATCTCCTTTCCTCCATCTGCATCTGTAATTTCTTTTGTTCAGCAGCAGCCTCAGCTTCTCTTTCTAATCTTTTCTCTTCTGCCATAGCTCTTCTCTCTTCTGCAGCTAATGCTTTGTCATATTGAGCAACAGCCCATTGTTCTAATTGTTGACCAGTCTTATCAAGGGCTTTCCCTTGTGTAATGAAGTATTCCAATGTAGACATGATGTCTAACAATAATACTAATCACCTGAAATAATAATAATACCACAAGTTCTTAATGACTTGATTAATCAGTATACTATCTCAATATCTGTGGGTCACAAGCCTTTAATAAGGTCTTGTATAATAGTAATAATAATCAGGTACTGGTTTATACCATAATCCAAGTGCAGTGCACAGGCAATTGTGTCTTATGAAATATACCTATATAAAACATATGTCAACCAACAGAATACATAAAGTACAAATAGGACTGACAATACAAGAACGTTTGCAGAAATCAAAATAAATCAAATAGGGAAATCAATGGAAATAATCACTGAATCTGCAAAGAATAACAACACAAATGACGTCACAATATATGAATATAAATTGTGAATAGAACTGAAAGATAGAAAAGGTTAGACCAACAAATTACAAACAAATCAAAACAAAACTAAAGAACAAAGAAATATTACAAAAATAACAATAATTACAGACTTCACAGCTAACACAAAAGCAACAGTTGTCGCAGCAAATTTTCAATCAAGAAAATTGCACCTATAGAAAACGCCCACAACGGACCCTCTATGACGTGGGATATTCTGTTGTGAGGACGCCGCCCAACCTTAAACACAACCCGCTGACATAGAAACTAACATACTATACAAACAAATAACATGTAAACATAAATATATATAAATTATGTGTATGATAGTATGTGTTGCAAAATAGGCTCAGTTTTACAGTAATAGCAAAGTTATTTTTATGAAAATAAACAAACTGCCACTTTATTCAATTAATCATTCTGGCCTTAAATATTAAAGTTCATATACAGAAAACAAGAAGATCCATCGATGAAAATAGGACTTCTTAGTTCACTAATACTGTCTTCCTGTTAATATTGACAAGAATTGATCCAACTGTTCCGTGAAACTCTGTAATGTCTAATGTAAAAATGTCAACAACGCTGACCTACATACTGCATTCACTTGACAGGTCACGTGACGAAGTGTTGACAAATAGCAAACCAATACTGCAAGTGTGTCGTATCAGCCACAGGAAACGGTCTGGTATCGGTACTCTGTTGACTTCTGAACTTCTGCGAGGTCAAACCCAGAAAGCTGGTCCACCAGTTGATAAAGTTGTTATTTTATTCCCGTTAATGATATCCACCAAAAGATAGATATAAGTGGATGGAAGCAGACATCATCATCATCATCAGTTGATAAGATCTCTATGGTGTTGTTTGCTCCACTGTAGTGTATGGAATGTCAACTTGACCTACGCAGTGGTGTGTAGACATGGATTGAGTGTATAATGTGCGAATGATAATAAGGGTTCGTGGTGTTGACAAATGTTCTTTTCTCACACTCATGTATGGCTGGAAGTCATCGACACCAACGACTGTGTACCTTTTCTAAAGTTTAATTGGACGTACACACTCGACAGCACAGATAGTGACAAATCACAGGTTGGCATAATACATCATGGTACAGTGGATAAATGGTCTTGCAATGTTATGTTACATGGGCACTCATGTAGAATAATATTATAATGGACTGTCAGTAGCCAAGCACTCAGTATTGCCCATATATATATATATATATATATATATATATATCAACTGACTTCACTGACTGAGCACGTCAGCTTATAAACAATATTTCAGATGGCTTCTAAACCTAATCTCGTTTAGCGACGATTCTCCAACATAATGTTCAGCACATATTTTTCCATATAATAATATTGAACCGCTAATAACGGGTTCTCATGTGTAGCAGTGATCTCTGGACTAAACAAGCGATAATACGGGCATCCCTTTTCTCTTCTTGAAAGTCACTACATGTTTGGTTCCAAGATGGCTTCACTCGTGAGCGGTCACTCACGTTTGGATACAGATAATGAATCTGTCCTAAAGTTAGTCATTCATAAAACATTTCATTGCTCTGTAGATTTGATCATGAACAATTGACTGCATTCTACAGGATATAGTGCTGCTAGGAATCGAAGTCGTTTTTCATCGAGTCAAATATATTCTCTTAGACATTCAAATCGTACCTATCGAAAATGGTGGCTTCGTACGAGAGTTCATAAGAGTGTCTGTTATTACCTTGGTATCAGAAATATGATTCTGCCATTCCTTGGCAATACGAATAAACACTGGGGCAAAGCATACACGATAGGTCTAGACGACTATCACTTTCCCCACCAATACTGAGATCACTTTTTCCCCGGCGACAAGCCGACATAGAAAACACAGTCCCTATCGGGACGAAGCCAAATCACACCACACTCTAGCGACACATCCGCCGAATAGCCTTTGACCTCTCTAGAGACAACAGAACATATAGTTCGACTTAGATATGTAAAGATATACAGATATAAGACAGACTCGTCCTACTCAGACAAACAATACACATAAATTCAGGCCATAGATATTCTGAAGCAAGAACAATCTATTATTACCCAAACAACGAATAAATCGCAGTAAAATGGATTCATCCGCGGAGTTCGATCGAAAGAGCCGACACAACTTTCAAGGGAAGTAACTCAATAATGACTTTCCCTTAAGCACTATTTTGTTTACAAAATATTTGCGAACATAACAAGTATACCAATGTATAATATTGTAAGATATCAAAGACTGCACGTAACACAGGGATGCCCCTTATCAACCACTCTTTTTTTTAACAGTCATAGACTGGGTGATGCGCCAGACAACAGAGGGCAGTCCAAGAGGAATAAGATAGACTACATTTTCTACATTGGAAGATCTGGAATATGCAGATGACATTGCACTGCTGGCACATTCACATCAACACATCCAGGAAAAAACGGATAGACTTAATAAATTTAGCCAGCAGGTGGGCTTGAACATCAATTTAAAGAAGTCTGAGGTCATGACGCTCAATGTGAGCAACCCTGAGCCCATATCAGTAAGGAATCAGCAATTGGTACAGACAGATACCTTCACATACCTAGGAAGCATAGTAACACCAGACGGTGGGGCAGGCAAAGACATCAACACCAGAATGAATAAGGCAAGAACAGCCTTCTTTAGCCTAAATTACATCTGGAAGTCCTCCCAGTACAGCACAAGCACAAAATTAAGATTATACCAGAGCTGCGTGCTTTCTGTGCTTCTCTATGGTGCGGAATGCTGGAGAGTCACAGAGAAGGAAATGTCAATATTGTCCTCTTTTCACACAACATGCCTAAGAAAAATTCACCGCATTTTTTGGCCGAATACCATCACCAACCAAGATCTGCTTACTCGTAGCAAGCAAGAGGACATGCACACCATCATAGCTGGAAGACGCTGGAGCTGGGTTGGTCATGTCCTCAGAAAAGACCCCGATGCCATCACAAGAACAGCTATGCTTTGGACCCCTTAAGGAAAGCGAAAGAGAGGCCGACCAAAAACAACTTGGCGGAGGACTGTGGAGGCTGAGATGCAAAGAACGAACCAGAGTTGGGGCACTGTACGAAGGATGGCCACCGACCGTGCAAAGTGGAATCAATTTGTTGTTGCCCTACAAGACGCCACTAGGCGTGATGGCCACTGACTGCTTTGACGGTCGGTGGTTAAGGATCGACGAAGAAGAAGAAGTATCATCATATCATAGCATGTGATAGATCAACAGTGGATTTAGCCGATATATCATGACACTATTCTCCTTCTTCTTCTTCTTCTTCTTCTTCTTCTTCTTCTTCTTCTTCTTCTTCTTCTTCTTCTTCTTCTTCTTCTTCTTCTTCTCTTTCTTCTTCTTCTTCTTCTTCTTCTTATTTTTCTTCTTCTTCTTCTTCTTCTTATTATTATTATTATTCTCCTTCTCTTTCTTATTCTTCTCTTTCTTCTTCTTCCTCTTCGTGTTGTTGTTGTTTTTCTTCTTCTTCTTCTTCTTCTTCTTCTTCTTCTTCTTCTTCTTCTTCTTCTTCTTCTTCTTCTTCTTCTTCTTCTTCTTCTTCTTCTTCTTCTTCTTCTTCTTCTTCTTCTTCTTCTTCTTCTTCTTCTCGTTATTCTTCTTCTTCTGATAAGATAAAAAGAGTGTTGCGGTCATTTTTGACGGAGTTTCACACATCAATTTATTTGTCGCATTTCTCGTTCACCCTGGTCTTTGTTGTATCAGGTTGATGAGGGGTTATCTTCTCTTTTTGGTTCATTCATTGTGGTTGACCTTTAGGGTCAGAGGTATACAGTTCTGGGCTATGTGCCATGCGCAGTGGAGAGCGCGAAAATTAGACTTCCGGGCCACTATTCTACAGCATGAAAAGAAGTAACTGGCGTGTTATGCCAAGTTAAACGACGGCCCTGGTAACAGGATTACTTGAGTTGGGCTCGTCCTTTGTATGATGGAGTTAATCAGGTATCTGACGCGTTCAGTCAGTGATACCAAAGCGGCCTTATAACTGTACATTAAAGAACATACCACTGTTGACCACACCCACATATGTGAATGTTTACCAGCCTTAGAATACTGACATGTACCAAGCGATTCCAATTAACATGATGTACATGAACCTGTTTATATTGACTGTTCCTGTTGTGATGCCACTGTTAGTGCTGTGAATAAATGTATGAACTGTTTCCAGTAGTCACAACTATCATTGGCTTTTGTACGAGTGTGACTGGGTGCATGGTATACTACATATGATCCTAAACACATTCGCGTCTGCACACCCATGTCTCACATCATCAGAATATCGTACAACCAACATTCCTAGTACTGGGATAAAAACACATTAACATTTCTGGTGGCCAGTGTGGGGATCGAACCCACTACATTCGCGTTATCAGCACGAACAGTGGCATCACATAAGGAACAGTCAATATAAACAGGTTCATGTACATCATATTATCTTCTATTTGTAATATTGTGGTGTATTTTTCTGTTGTTTTCAGCGGGTCTGGTTGGGTAGGTGACTCCTTTTAGATCATACCACGTCATAGAGGTTGTCTATTGAGAGCGTTTTCTGTAGGGACTGCAAATTTCCTTAATTGGGATTTGCTAGCTACAATTGTTGCTATTTTTCGTTTAGCTGTGACGAGATGAGTTACTGTTGTTTTCGTTATTTTTCCATTCTTTGATTTACGGTTTCTTTTGTTTGTACCTGTTCGTCTCTCCTTCCTTTCCTTTATTTCTTTACACTTTTTTGTTTATAACAGTGTTGCCATTTGTCTTGTTTACTTTTCGCAGTCATCATTACACATTTTTGTAACATTTTCCTTAGTTTCGCTGTATCGTTTATTTGACTTCTGCGAACGTTTTCGGTTGTTGTTCTGTATCTTTGCCCTTGTATTTATTATTGTCATACACAGTCTACATACATATATTTGGTCATGTATTATTATTATTATTGCTGTTAATATGATACACTATTCATATTGAGATTATTGATAGAATATTATTATAAAGAAAACTTCAGGCTGCTGCAGAGGAAAGAAAACTTCAGGCTGCTGCAGAGGAAAGAAAACTTCAGGCTGCTGCAGAGGAAAGAAAACTTCAGGCTGCTGCAGAGGAAAGAAAACTTCAGGCTGCTGTGGAGGAAAGAAAATTTCAAGCTGAAGAAAAAAGATTAGACGGAGAAGCCGAGGAAAGGAAACAGAAAATGGAACATGAGGAAAGACTCGCAACTTTGGAGTTAGAGAAATTGAAGTTGGCAAATATGGGTGCTTATCAAGCAACTTTGGGTACGACAAAGGAGTTCGCTAGTAAGATCAAATTACCTCATTTCAATCCTTTAAAGAACGATATAGCGGATTATCTGGATAGATTCCAATTTTTATGCGATACGCATAAGATAAAAAAGGAAAAATATGTCGAACAACTAATGGAATTTTTTACAGGTGAAACAGTGACTACTCTTATGACAATAGAAGAACATGATAGAACTAATTATGATGTTGTCAGAGCAGCATTATTAAAAAAATTTCAACTAAAAGAAGAAGATTATCGTCTTCATTTTAGGACAATGTTGCCAGAAAAGGGAGTAGATTTCTCTGATTTTATTACAAAGATACGTCGTACATTTACACGATGGGTTGAGTTGTCTCAAACTGAGAAAATATATGAAGGCCTAATGGACTTATTGCTTAGAGACAAAGTTTTGTCATCTGTTAATGATTCTTTCCTTGCATTTCTTCATGAGCGTAAGCCCAAAAACTTAAAAGACATGGAGGAATGCTGTTGTCAGTATGCCACCGCACATCCCCATGCTACAGTTAGCAATTCTAAAGTGGAAGAAGGGTTGCCAGTTGCTTCGGCAGCACCATATGGCACTAATTTTAATATGAAATTTCAGGGTGCTCAACAAAACTGGAATAGGAAAAGTAATCAGAATTACACTCATAAGCAGAGTAATCCAACATATGAAGGTTCTTCTTCTAAGAACTGGAGACGAGATGGTAGTTTTCGTAATTTTGGTGGTAATAATTTTAGACACTTTCGCAAAGGTTATCACAATAAAAACTATCCGAGCTTTTCTTCTCGGGATAATTATTCTCGACGTCAAGAATATGACGATGGTGAATATACAAACCGGGATTCAAACCGGAATGAAAATTACAATAGGCAATATGATAACAATTACAGGGGAAATGATAATCGCGGTAGACCTAGATATAACAAAAGAAAATCTTACCAACAGGCACACTCTGCACAAGAGTTTAATGGAGCCTGTAATCAAGTAAATGATAGTGGGAACTCTAATGCTATCACTGGTTGTGCTTTCGATTTTGGGAGAGCAACTGAATGCCCCCAATGCTCAACATTGTTCGAGCCATCGTCTGTATCTACCTTAATTTGTGGTCACCCTCTTCCCGCTCTTCCTGTTACAGTTGCGCATGATGGGAGAGGATCTTTCATCTTGCATAATGGTCTAGTAAATGATAATCTAGTCTCAGTGCTGTTTGATTCTGGATGTACTACTGTCGGGGTTAGACAGTCTCTCATAGATAAGCGCTGTTACACGGGAAAGGTGGTCAAATGTGTTACATTTGGTGGTACCATGGAAAAATATCCTTCTGCTATCATTAGCATTGACACTCCCTTCTTTACAGGAGATGTCCATGCGTGTCTTCTTCCTAATCCTATTGCGGATCTTATAATCGGTCGTATTCATGGGGTTAAGGAATGCACCCCGCAACAAATTTCCATTTGGGAGGAACAAAATATCCAAACGGTCAATGCAGTGGTAACAAGAGCCCAAGCTCTTATCCCTCCTACTTCATTTGATGATAGTAATGGAGTTGATAGCCAAGACGATCACATGGTGATTTCGCATGACTCGTTATTGGCCCGTTTAAGATTAAGTCAGCCAGAGGACATCAATTTATCCTTACTTGCGTTGACATGTGCACGCGTTGGCCAGAGGCTATTCCTCTTAAAAGCATATCAAATGTCGATATCGCAGATGCTCTTTGGCTCATATTTTCTCGTCTGGGATTTCCCGGGGAAATACTATCAGACCACGGCACTCAATTAATATCGGACACTATGTCTTAGGTAAAGGCTACTCTGGACATTAAAAGGTCTCTCAGTAGTATTTATCATCCAATGTCCAATGGATTGGTTGAACGTCTTAATAGGACACTAAAGAACTTACTTGGTGTGGCAGTTAGAGAACGATTTACAGTCAAAGGGAATGAATAAGGAGAATTAGGAATGGGAAGGTTCAGATAGAGTACAAAAAGGAGATGCGCGAACAGTGTTGCGCATGACAGAGGTGAACGATAAATCTTGTGGATCACGCTTTCCCAGCGGGCAGTCCAGAAGGCGTGAGGTAGTGTGCAGATGGCACGTACGCTAGGAGCCATGTTAATGGCGAACTCAAGTAGTTTATGTGATAGATATTTCATGGACAAGAAGTAGTTTGGGTAATGATTAACCCGAATTATTGAATAGTGGGAATTCTTGTCTAGAAGGAGAAAACCGTGTGAGTTAGTTTTTGTTCAGAACGGAGAAGGTACGTTGGGTGAACTTTATTTCATATAGACAGTAGTCATGTTCTTCAGTGGTGAAAGGGAAAACAACATCCCCGGAGAGGCCCGGTCTACCAATTAGATAACCTGAACACTGAGATGATAGATAACAATAGACATAAGAAACTATAAGGAAGAAAGAACAGAACTAGAGACTATAGCACCTGCATGATCATTGATGGTTGAAGGTCAGAAGGTGTAGATTTGACACTGAACGAGAGAGAGAATGAGGAAAGAAAAAACTTACATTGTATATTCTATGATGGACCAAATGTGGAGGTCAGAGCAGACAGCAATGATCCTTTTCATATGTAAATAAAAACTATTTCAAGTTGACTATGTCGTGATGTGCTGTGCAAACCTGATTTCGACGCATGTCACACACATTATGATTTTGGTGCCGTAACCAACCTCTAACAGCATACACACATTGTTTATAAACAGGAGTTCAGCAACTATGCTTTATGCTGTCATCTCTCCTCGCTTCAGGCAGAAGACATAGATGCATTTGACGCTGTAACAGATTTCAACAACCACGGACGACAGATAGCCATGATAATACAGACGGCAGAGTACAACGAAGAAAAAGTCATATTTAGGTTTTTGTAACATGAAAAAAAACAGAGTGACAACAGTGTAAGTTGTAAACACAGAACAAAGTGAACAGTATCGGAACCAGCCAAGCAGAAACGTCGGTCTGAAAACCAAGTCGGAATTTTCTTCTTTCAAATCGACCTGCACGAGAATAAGTCGCCACAACAAGGCAAAGTACGCCACACAAATAATTCGGGAGCCGAGACCAACCTCAGCCAGCATTGAAATCAGTCATTCATCAAGACAAAGTACAACACACAAACTGGTTGATGACAGACTTCAAGAACCACAGACGGCAGAACAACGCAGATAGAAGGCAAAATTGCAGTTTCACAACATACGAAGAAAAGAGTACAAAGTGTAAACAGAAGCTGACAGGTTGCGAACCAGTCAACCAGAAACGCCAGCTCAGAAATCAAGTCAAGATTTTCTTTCTTCACGCCTTACTGCACGAGAGGGGTTCGCAGAGACACAGCGGGTACAACATTCGTTGTCCGGTAACACCAAGTCGGAAAAACAAATTGTTTTCATACAAATCTTCCAGCACGGGGACGACTCATCATAGCAGACGGTCAGGTCAACGTGTATTCGCTCAACAAGTAGTCTTAAGACAGGTCATAGAGTGCAGTACAGTAACCGATTCACGACAGGTTTGTGTGTAGAAAAACAGTACAATGTGTAGTCCAGATGGTAGAAAAATATAACAATAGTGGTTTTAAAAAAAGAAAAGTCGGTCGCGCGTGCAACATCATGACAAAACGAGTACTCCAACGCAGACGTCTTAATTAATTAGCTTAATTAGACATTGTTATATTATTACTGTTGTTAATTACTATTCTTATCATTATTATTACTATTGTAGTCTCACTAATATTGAATTATAACAGTGTATGCATAAAATTTGTTTTGGTAACCATAACATTGTTTTTTTCCAGGAAACCCAAGACTAATAGAAAAATTTCCATTCATTTTCAGGTGCAAGTTAAGTTAACCGTAGAAATAAGTAACTATTTTTCAGATTGTATGAGGATGGCACATGCCGAACAGACACAGTATAACATGCAAGACAGTCAGACTTTGGCCCTCATAAAGACGATTACCGACACATTAGCCAGGGTAGACAACAGTGCTAAATACGCAAATATAAAAGGTAATGTAGACTTATTTTCAGGTGACCCACATGCATGCCGTAAGGGGCTTACAGACATTGACAAATATGCAATGTCAATAATAGCAGATGAATTGGGGAAAGTTAAAATTGCGATTTTTTCATCTGTTGATCTGATCACAGACTCTATCAGAAGGCGATTAGACATATTACTTAATGAAAGAGATCTTCAATCAGAGTCTAAATCATACGATACGAAGGGGAAAGGGCATTGTCACACTTGTGATGGAGAAAATAATGACAAAAACAAAATCCCAGAAACAGCGGCTGTACGCGCACACTGGAACACACTTAATAAAAGAAGAATAAGAATGGCGGTCAGGAATTTTGTGGCGGAAGTTAAAAAAGGGAAGTCCATAGAAATAAATAACATCAACATAGCAAACCAACAGAAGTGCCAGATAAGAACACAGAACGGTTGGGAAATGAAGGTAGAACCGTTAGGAGTGTGGAGAAACATAATAGGATCTGGTCAGCAAAATGTCACAATAAAGGAAGAAGGTAATAGGAATAGACCATGGACAAGTCAGGTTAGGACAACAGTCCAGAAACAGGAAAACATACAGAGAGACAGGGTCAGCGTTGGTACACAAGAACCAGAAATAAATGAAACAAAAATGATTAGTGCCGAAACACAAACTGAGATTGATACTGTAGCGTCACACTCGGGGCCAGCACACAATGAGAAAGACGTCATGAGAGAAAAGGAAACATGTTCACATGTATTAGACAATACGAGAAAGTCTAGGATACCACTCAGTGTAAAAAGGACGAACCGACAAGCGGCTAAAGAAGTAGCGGTACCACAGCATAGGGATAGCATCGAGTTAAAGAATACGAAAGATGAACTGGTGCAGATAATACTGAAAGAGAAAGTAAGATCAGCGAAGGTGGACAATAGGAAAGAGAAGATAGAAGAAGTACAGGACATGGACACATCCTATAGGCGTCCAAGAGCAGTACGGAAGACAAGAATGGAAGAGATAAGTACAGTACACGAAAAGTACCAGCTTGACATAGAATCAGAATTCGATTCGTCAAGTGGGGAGGAGGATAGAGTTATGCACTCCGACGAATATGGATACAGGTCGACGAATATGGATACAGGTCGGACGAGCTCGAGCATATAACGGACGACGAAGGCCGTAGAATTTATTGGCCGAAAAATGAGAACAGTGATCCTGGATGTATAAATCAGATAAAGAAAATTGAAGAAACAGATATGGAGGACACAGATAATGAAGATTACAAAGAAGAGGATAGATCAACCAGGAGAAAAAGTCGACAGACAGTTAATGAAGCAGAAAATAACAGTAGACGGAGGTGGTCGTCAGAATCGGTGTTGACTAACTCAGACAGTGTAGTGTCTGAGGAGAGTGACGGTAGTCACAGACACAAAAGTACTTATAGAAGAGAAGAGAGTAGTACAAGAAGTAAGGAAGAAGGAAGCAAATGTGGAAGTAGTTGTAGAGAACGGGAGTTTCCAGTAGACAATCTGGATGAAATAATAGCGGACAGAGCACAAAGGTGGATACGACATGCAGAGACAATCAGGCAGACTGCATGGAGGGAGGCGGATAAACGATGGAAAGAAAAGCTTGGATGTATAAATCAGATAAATACGAAGGAAATTACCAAAATAGTTGAACCAAGCATGGATGAGTTGAAGAATGTAATAGAAGCCACCATAAAGCGGCCTGATTTTAACTTCTCAAGAAGCATGGTTTGGAGAGTACTAGAGGGAAAGTATCATACAAACTTTCCACAAACAAGAATTGAAATAGATATGGTTCTGACGAAAATGATAGATGACGCAAACAAGAAAAGGTGGATAGAAAAGGCAGAGCAGGCAAATCGTCATCAAAGTCAGAAGAGAAAGAATAAAGGAAGAAGAAAATATAGATACTGCTAAACACATTTCGTTGGAAAGGCATAGCGACAAGGAAGTCACTATAGCAAAAATAGTGGAGTTTATGAGTAAGTGAAGTAGTGGGGGAGATGAGGGATAAAAGGTCATAGAATCGCTTGGATAAATAAGTATGGGAAAATTGAGAGTCACGGAGAAGTGACGGGAATATTGAGAAGCCACAGGAAAGATGGCACAGACATATAGAAGAGATAGTTCTAGAAGGAACTTATGTAGAAGTGAGAAGCCATGGAGTAAATGGCAAAGAGAGATTTTTGCGGCAGTGACCGAGTCTTATGAAGATTTTGGGGAGAAATCATTTTTTTTTCTCCGTAATACATGAAGCGAAAACAAATGTGTCGAGAACGTTCCAGGGAAGGAACGAAAAATATATAAAAACGTTATGTGTGGCGTTTGCCAGACTACAAATGTGAGTCTATGGAGGGTAACCCTCACCGAACATATATAGTAGAAATTTAGACATGGGGAGACAGTGTTGTGGAGAAGGAAAGAAAAGGAGATAGCACAAAGAGAAGTTCCAGGGAGGGAACGAAAAACATATAAAAACGTTAAGTGCGGTGTTTATCAGACTACAAATGTGAGTCTATTGAGGATAACCCTCACCGAAAATACACAACAGAAATTCAGACACTGGGAGACAGTGTTGCGGAAAAGGAAGTCAAGTGACAGGTCAGCAGCAGAAAAACACGCAAGTAGGTCAAAGCGACAACGCGGTTTAAGATAGGTAGACCAAAGAAGTTGAAAATATTTCCGCGTAGGAGATTATGGAAAAAGGTCTAGTTTAAAAAAAAGGTGGATAGGAGGATGGCAATTCAGTGTTGCCATGATAGTAAATGGCTCACGCCATCATGAACTATGTATATAGTGAGACATGACAGAAGACATGTTTGGCTTTATACGAGAGAACATGAAGGCCAGACAGTTCACACCAGGTGTGTGGTGACAGAAAATAATACTATATGAGGGGTTTACATGTATGACAATAGGAGTGACTGGATGTGTAAAAGGAAATAAACTTTGTATGGATAAGTTCTGTCCACCAAAAAACACAGCGAGGCCCAGAATCTATACCTAAACACCAAGAATACCAAAGTATTGACAACAGACAAAGTAAAGACCAAACCAGAAATTGAAATTGTTAACGAAGAACTGGAAAGTGTCAATGAATTCGAATACTTAGGATCAATCATTAACAGCTCTGGCGACTGTGCAGTAGAAATTAAAAGAAGACTTGCAATTGCTTCACATAAGCTAATACAGATGAAAAACCTATGGCAAGGCACAAGCAAAGAAACAAAGTTACAACTGATCAGAGCATGTATATTCCCAGTAGCAACATACGGCTGCGAGACTTGGACACTCAATAAAACAGTTGCAAAAAAGATTACATCATTCGAAATGAAATGCTACAGAAGGATGTTGAGAATACCCTGGACAGAAAAAAAGACCAACAGAGAAGTACTGCACTCACTAAACGTACAGGAACATTGGCTCCTAAATACCATCGCAATAAGGAAGCTGAAATTTTTCGGTCATATAAAAAGACATAATAGTCTGGAAAAAAACAGTGATGGAAGGCATGGTCCCTGGAAAAAGGGGAAGGGGTCGACCTAGACGACGGTGGACCCAGGACATCACAGAGAGTCTGAACTTGTCTTTGGCTGATGCAGGTCGACTTGCCCAGAATCGTGATGCGTTCAGAGCAGCTGTAATGGAGACAACGTTCTGGAAAGAATACGTCACATGATGATGGATAAGTACAGAGTGGGCAGAATGTGAGTGAGAAAGACAAGGGTTAAGAACAGTCATAAATGTAAAGAGGAAAGGTCACTTAAGAAAAGTGACGGGATAAAAGTAATTCCTCAGTTTTAGTATGATAATATGTTGTGACATAAGAAAATAATGACATGTTATGGAAAAGAAATGAAGACCACTAAGGAAGTGGAATGTATAACATGTCTAAAAGTATGTATTTTGAAATCATGTAACGTGAGCAGATAGGAGAAAAAGCAAATATGAGTGGTCATAAATGGGAACGAGATGTTGATGAATGTACGTTCTCAGTACAACTTAATTGTGTTGTGTAAAGGGAAATTGTCCTTTGGCACAGATAAGAATTGGTAATGTGCTGAGCTAGGGTTGTAACAGCACATTGCTAAAGGTTTTTTTTGTACATAAGACAAGTACAATAATAGTGTTGTTACAGTCATGAAAATAAATTTTTTCTCCCACGGATAAATAATTTCCGATGTCGACTATATTGTCGATGTTGATGGAAGGCATAAAATCTTATGCTTACAGAATTTATTGAACGACCAGACTATTTACAGCCTATTTTCCAGGCGACGGACGACTCTCCAGTCCAACATGGTGAAATCTCATCCCTGTCTGTTATACAGGATGAGGAAACTATTTTTTCTGACGTTAATTTACCTCTTCCTGTGATTCCACTTAATTCTACGGAATCATGGAAAAACGTTACCTTTTCTTCGAATTTGTCTTTTGAGGAACAGCGTCAAGTATCTTCTATGCTACAATCATTTCAGATGTCCTTACCGACATTCCTGGACACACACATGTCATTGAACATGACATCATACTTACTGATCGTAATCCGATCAGAGTAAGACCATACCCTATACCGATTCATTTTCAAGCACAAGTTGAGAAAGAATTGGATGAAATGATTCAATTGAAAATAATTGAACCATCCACTTCAGCTTATTCTTCGTCGATGGTTATTGTTCGAAAGAAAGACAATAACATACGTCTTTGCGTTGATTACCGCAAATTAAATCAAGTTACGAAGTTCGATGCTGAACCTATGCCTTTATTAGATGATCTACTTATTAGACTCTCTAAAGCTAAATTCTTTACTAAACTAGACTTGTCGAAAGGTTATTGGCAAGTCCCTTTAACGGAACACGCCAAGCCTCTCACTGCTTTTTCAACACCTAGGGGTTTATTTCAGTGGAATTTTATGCCTTTCGGGCTTATGAACGCCCCAGCAACTTTTGTGCACATGATGCGTCGAATTCTATCGTATCGTGCAGATGTCATCGCATACTTAGAAAACATCTGTCTGTTCAGCGATACTTGGGAAGAACACTATTCAGGTTTAAATGAGTTACTGTCGACTCTACGTGACCATAATTTGACTGCAAAACCCTCTAAAGCTTTTGTCGGGTTTAGTGAAATCTCTTTCCTAGGTCATCGTGTTGGTCATGGTCTGTTGAAGACAGAGGACCAAAACATTTCGAAGATATTAAATATCTCGGTTCCGAAGACAAAAAAGCAAGTACGTAGTCTCTTGGGATTAATACAATTCTATGGAAGATTTATTGATAATCTATCCTCCATTATGGCACCACTTTCAACGTTATTGAAAAAAGGTTCTCCTAATACGGTGCGTTGGTCCCAAGAATGCCAATCGTTATTGGATCAGGTTAAGAATTTGTTCTCATCTCATCCTATCTTAAGACTACCAACGATTGATAAGACTTTTGTCCTTCGTAGTGATGCCTCTTCCACTGGGATTGGAGCGGCACTAATGCAGGAGTATTCAGGAACTCTGCATCCTGTAATGTATATTTCTAGGAAGCTGAATGCGGCAGAAAGGAATTACTCGGTTTTAGACCCTGAATTGTTGGCCATGGTTTGGTTCATTCTTAAGCTACAAAGGTTCCTTCTGGGCGCGCATTTCATTATGGAAACCGACCAAAAAGCTCTTACAGCTATGCAAAGTAAAGATTTGAAGAGTTCGAGATCTACTCGGTATGCGATTGCTCTTCAATCTTTCCATTTCACTGTGCGAGCTATCCGTGGTTCGGATAATGTGATGGCAGACATATTGTCTAGATGCCCACATGATTCCATTTAAATCTTGGGTCCTAGATCTCCTGATATACTTCCAAACTTTGTCTGTTCTTAATATCATAATATATATTAACACAATTGTGTCATTATGAGGATGATGTAAAATGACTTTAATAAATTTGGTTATGTCCATCCATGATATATGTCCATTAGATACGCTGATAGTATAGCATTGTATTGCATGATATTTGTATATTGCTGTAATTATAGTATTTCATAATTTTTCATATGTATCTTGGGGTTGCCAGCAACTTAGATTTCTTTGATGGTACCTCCCGAGTTGGTTTTGCTTAGAGGAAATATTTTCTCTTAGGTTGGGAGATGATTTTATTCTCTACAGACGCTTTATTTGTGCGTCTATTGTACCTGATATTAGGTTCATTCTTTCATGGGCGCATAATTGATTCTTGTGCTATCTTGCTCATGGATATATTTAATAAAAAAATGTGTCTTTTTTTTACAGGGGCGGTGCAGTAATATGTTGCGGTCATTTTTGACGGAGTTTCACACGTCAATTTATTTGTCGCATTTTTCGTTCACCCTGGTCTTTGCTGTGTCAGGTTGATGAGGGGTTATCTTCTCTTTTTGGTTCATTCATTGTGGTTGACCTTTAGGGTCAGAGGTATACAGTTCTGGGCTATGTGCAATGCGCAGTGGAGAGCGCGAAAATTAGACTTCTGTGAAGGAGTTGATTCCTGGCTTCTGGGACGAGAATGTCCATTGTTTTTTTGGGGAAGGAAAATCTTTGAAGTGACTGCGTTGTCAGTTTTCCCCATTGATTCTCTGTACATCAGGAAAGACGACAGTGTTGTTATTATGTTCTGAGGATTCTTGGTTAAGGTAACACCGACCTTTTTCATTACTATGCTTTTCGTGGCAGAATTTGTTAAAGTTACCTAGCCGTGAGGACAGCTCACAAATCCTGTATGCAGAAATTATTTGATGCTCAAGATAGCTATTTAAGACTGTATGTCTCTACATGAACAGAAGTCCAGTGACGAAGATATATATATGCTGGTATCTTAATACAAACATTATCGCAGGGTTGATGCAACCTATTTATGAAGAGTACACCGCTGACGTCATATTTAGGCCTGTGCAATGGCCACTATTTTACAGCATGAAAAGAAGTAACTGGCGTGCTATGCCAAGTTAAACGACGGCCCTGGTAACAGGATTACTTGAGTTGGGCTCGTCCTTTGTATGATGGAGTTAATCAGGTATCTGAAGCGTTCAGTCAGTGATACCAAAGCGGCCTTATAACTGTACATTAAAGAACATACCACTATGGACCACGCCCACATATGTGAATGTTTACCAGCCTTAGAATACTGACATGTACCAAGCGATTCCAATTAACATGATGTACATGAACCTGTTTATATTGACTGTTCCTGTTGTGATGCCACTGTTAGTGCTGTGAATAAATGTATGAACTGTTTCCAGTAGTCACAACCATCATTGGCTTTTGTACGAGTGTGATTGGGTGCATGGTATACTACATATGATCCTAAACACATTCGCGTCTGCACACCCATGTCTCACATCATCAGAATATCGTACAACCAACATTCCTAGTACTGGGATAAAAACACGTTAACAAAGAATAAAAACTCGTTAACTCCATCAATCAGCGAAGGTAAGTATCCTCATAGCATAGCATGAGATAGATCAACAGTGGATTTAGCCGTTATATCATGACACTATTCTCCTTCTTCTTCTTCTTCTTCTTCTTCTTCTCCATCTTCTTTTTCTTCTTCTTCTTCTTCTCATTCTTCTTCTTCCTCTTCTTATTCTTCTTCTTGTTCTTCTTATTCTTCTTCTTGTTCTTCTTATTCTTCTTCTTGTTCTTCTTGTTCTTCTTCTCATTCTTCTTCTTCTTCTTCTGATAAGATAAAAGAGTAAAAACTCGTTAACTCGGGGGTAGGAATGTCAAGTGTTCTCACAACATGCCCAAAGAAAGGGGATTACTACTTACTTACTTACTTACTTTACTTACATACTTACTTACTTACTTAATTACTTACTTACTTACTTACTTGCTTGGTCGTTCCTTTTCTACCGTGAGGTGTAGAGGTTTGGAGGAGAGAGCGCCAGACTATCTTATCGGCTGTCTTCCTCCTGGCCTGGTTCCATTCTAGTCCTCGGTCCTTCAAAGATTGTCTAGTGTTGTCCTCCCAGCGGACTCTGGGTTGTCCTGGGGTCTGGATCCCTGGGTCTTTTTTCCCATGCTTGTCGTGGTAGCCGATCTTCTCCCATTCTGCAAACATGGCCAAACCCTCTTAGTTGGAATTCTTCTACTTGTCTTCTCTAGCTCTTCCTTCCAGACTTGCAGGTTGGATTGGAGATGTGCCTCTGACTTAGCAATCAGGGCAACATCATCAGAAAATGCCAGCTCAGAAATACAGACCTGTCTCATCTTCCAGTACCCCACTGAATACTTTCTTGTTCTCTCCTTACATGACTTGATGACATCGTCTATGATTAGTATGAAAATATAAGGTGACAGGATATCACCTTGTCTTACACCAGTGGTGGTCCTGAACTCTTCTGACTTATGGTTTGCTGTCCTCACATAATTTCTGCAAGACTTGTAGAAGCTCTGTATAGCATGAATCAGAGGTACTGGAATATTCTTCCTTGCCAAGCAGTCCCAAAGTTTGCTCCAGGGGACCCTGTCAAACGCCTTTTCCAGATCTATGAAACAAAGATGGATCTCACTCTTACACTGAAAGACCTTTTCACTCAGCTTTCTGAGTGTGAAGATTAGGTCTTGAGTACTTCGGTTTGACGGAATCCGCACTGGACCTCATCCAATTGTGGCTCAGCTAGGCGTCGGAGTCTCTGCTCTAGGATCCTAGAGTAGATTTTACCAGGGACACTGAGGAGGGATATGCCTCTATGGTTTCCACATTGTCGATTGTCACCCTTTTTGAAAATTGGTGTTATGATGGCAATCTCCCAATCCTTTGGTATGGTCTTGTTGCACCACGCTGCCTGTAGGACACTTAAGAGCAATAGGTCGCCTGATGCTCCCATGTACGTAAACATTTCTGGTGTTATGCCATCATGCCCTGCTGCTTTGCCCATCTTGATTTTCTCTAGTGCTGCCTTCAGTTCTTCCATCTTTATGTCATCTTCACCACCATTGGTTTTCTCTTCTGTGCTAGTGGTTATCATTTCTGATGCTTGACCTTGCTCACCATCCAGGAGTTCTGAGAAATATTCTTTCCATCTTTCCATTACTTCCTTCGGGGCAGTAAGCAATTTGCCTTCCTTGTCCTTTATAAATTTGAGAGGGCATTGTTTTTCCTTCCTCATATTCTTTAGGGTCTTATAGAACTGTGATAGGGTGGGCGAGATGATGATGTTGTGATATTTGATCACTCTCTTGCACACTCGCAACCGACCGGAATCAACGATAAAACTCTGATTCTTAAGGCAACAGCTGTATTTATTTCTACAACCCTATCAGTGACTAAGGGCACACTGAAGCAAACATTAAACAAATAAACCGACAAACCAAACACCAAACAAACACCCAGCTAGTCCTCGATTGCTAATCTGAAGAAGCAAACAAAGCAACGACTGGTTAAAATCTTAATACTGCTACTGACACAGGGCACCTCGTTTCGTTTTCTCTTGTCTGGACTGATACTTAAAAGGCCGCTGCTGGCTATCGCATTCTTTATATAACTAGGCTAATCACTCGACTTAATCCGCTGCGCGTATTAATTGCGCCACGCAAATAACACATGCGATTATCGCTCAATTAGGCACGAAAACACAGATATGACCCACAACTATCAAATATAACACACGACTATCAAATATAACCCACCACAACTAATTCTTAGGCTTTATTATGGCCTAGTCATCAATCTTCTTCTTTGTCAGACTTTTCACATCCCAGCAATGCTTGCTCGCGCCGTCACGAGGGCTGACAGTCACGTGGGTTGCGCGCACATCGAAAATATACGGGCGATAAATATGCCATGAATATGAAGGGGGAAGCCGGGGTGTCTTTACGGCCCCATCACAGAACAATTTCTGGTTTTCTTGTGCATCTTTTTCTAGCTTTTCTCCAAATTCTTCCTAGGTTTCTTCCGTTCGTTTACTTATTTTCTTGCATGATGTTGGGCAGTTCCTAGGCTGAGCAACTCTTTCAGTTCTTTTGATTGTAAGTGATAAAGTTGATATTTAGTTGGATATAATATATGTTGATAAAGTACACCAGAACACTCCTAGGCGGGAAGACAGGCGTCTATCATCATCAGTTGACAAGATCCCTATGGTGTTGCCTGCCCCACTGTAGTGTATGGAATGTCAACTTGACCTACGCAGTGTTGTGTAGACATGGATGGAGTGTATAATGTGCGAATGATGATAAGGGTTCGTGTTGTTGACAAATGTTCTCTTCTCACACTCATGTATGACCGGAAGTCATCGACACCAACGACTGTGTACCTTTTCTAAAGTTTAATTGGACGTACACACTCGACAGCACAGATAGTGACAAATCACAGGTTGCCATAATACATCATAGTACAGTGGACAAATGGTCTTGCAATGTTACATGGGCACTCATGTAGAATAATGGTATAATGGACTGTCAATAGCCAAGCACTCAGTATCGCCCATACATATATCATCTGACGTCACTGACTGAGCACGTCAGCTTGTAAACAATATTTCAGATGACTTCTAAACCTAATCTCGTTTAGCAACGATTCTTCAACATAATGTTCAGCACATATTTTTCCATATAATAATATTGAACCGCTAACAATGGGTTCTCATGTGTAGCAGTGATCTCTGGACTGATCAAGCGATAATACGGGCATCCCTTTTCTCTTCTTGAAAGTCCTACATGTTTTGGTTCCAAGATGGCTCCACTCGTGAACTGTCACTCACGTTTGAATACAGATAATGAATCTGTTCTAAAGTTAGTCATTCATACAACATTTCGTTGCTCTGTAGATTTGGTCATGAACAATAGACTGCATTCTACAGAATATAGTGCTGCTAGGAATCGAAGTCGTTTTTCATCGAGTCAAATATATTCTCTTAAACATTCAAATCGTAATTATCGACAATGGTGGCTTCGATCGAGAGTTCATAAGAGTATCTTTGATTACCTTGGTAGAGGGAATATGAAACTGCCATTCCTTGGCAAGATGAATAAACACTGGGGTAAAGCATACACGATAGGTCTAGACGACTATCACTTTCCCCAAAACCACTGAGATCACTTTTTCAAGGCATCAAGCCGACATAGCAAAACACACACAGTCCCTATCAGGACGAAACCAAATCACACCACTCAAGCGACACATCCGCCGAATAGCCTTTGACCTCTCTAGAGACAACAGAACATATAGTTCGACTTAGATATGTAAAGATATACAGATATAAGACAGACTTGTCCTACTCAGACAAACAATACACATAAATTCAGGCCATAGATATTCTGAAGCAAGAACAATCTATTATTACCCAAACAACGAATAAATCGCAGTAAAATGTATTTATCCGCGGAGTTCAAGGGAAGTAACTCAATAATGACTTTCCCTTAAGCACTAAAAAATTACCTATGTATAATATTGTAAGATATCAAAGACTGCACGTAACAGTCTTACCACACCTCCCGGGAAAAAAAAAAATGGAACATTTTTTTTTTTTTTTGAAATACATCTAGGAGCAACGTACAATAGGCTCACAACGCATGAATAATGCGCAGATGAAAATATCAGGAATACCTATAACGCCTAATATGAGGCTAAGTCGACTTATGGAGCGACTGGTGAGAATGTGTCTCATAAACTGAGAGAAATTATTTCTCTACAAGTATATTTTTCCAGGAAGGTGTCATCAAAGTATAATACAATTCTGGCAATTACACAATGCCTAAAAAATTCATATCATCACTACGTATTAGATATCTTAAATTTATGATTTATGAAGTAAAAATCATCAAAGCACAGCGGTGAATAAACATACATGAACCGCTATGTAGTGATACAATCATTATATTATTAAATTACAAATGTGTATCTATCATGATATAGAAAAGGAACTACTATAGAACTAGACATATCAAGAAGTCTAAGCCCTAATAGTTATGTGGAATCATGTGGGCATCTTGACAGAATGTCTGCCATCACATTATCTGATCCCCGAATAGCTCGCACAGAGAAATGAAAAGGTTGAAGAGCAATTGCATATCGAGTAGACCTCGAGCTCTTCAAATTCTTACTCTGTATAGCAGTAAGAGCTTTTTGGTCTGTTTCTACTATGAAATGTGCGCCTAGAAGGAATCTCTGTAGTTTGAGGATCGACCAAACCATAGCTAATAGCTCACGGTCTAAAACCGAATAATTCCTTTCTGCCGCATTAAGTTTTCTGGAAATATACATTACAGGATGCAGAGTTCCAGAGTACTCTTGCATTAGTGCCGCTCCAATCCCAGTGGATGAAGCGTCACTACGAAGAACGAATGTCTTATCTTTAGTGGGTAGCACTAAAATAGGTGGTGTTGAAAACAGTGTTTTAATCTTATCCAGAGAGCATTGGCATTCCTGAGACCAGTGGACCACATTAGGCGAACCTTTCTTTAGAAGTGTTGAGAGAGGTGCCATGATAGAGGATAGATTCTGAATGAATCTGCCATAAAATTGAATAAGACCTAACAGACTTCTCACCTGTTTTTTAGTCTTAGGGATTGAGATGTTAAGTATCTTACTAGTATTATGGTCCTCTGTCTTTAGGAAACCATGACCAACTCGGTGGCCTAGGAAAGAAATTTCGCTAAAACCAATATAGGCTTTAGAGGGTTTCGCTGTCAGGTTGTGCTCACGCAAAGTAGACAGCAATTCATCTAACCCTGAATAGTGATCTTCCCAAGTATCGCTGAAAAGACAGATGTCGTCTAGATATGCAATGACATCTGACCGATAAGATAGGATTCGGCGCATCATGCGTACGAACGTAGCTGGTGCGTTCATAAGACCGAAAGGCATAAAATTCCATTGGAACAAACCTCTAGGTGTTGAAAAAGCCGTGAGAGGTTTGGCGCGTTCAGATAAAGGAACTTGCCAATATCCCTTAGACAAATCAAGTTTAGTGAAAAAATGAGATTTGGAGAGTCGAGTAAGTAGCTCTTCCAGTAAAGGCATAGGTTCGGCATCGAACTTCGTTACTTGATTCAATTTTCGATAGTCAACGCAAAGACGTATGTTATTGTCTTTTTTACGCACAATAACCATCGGCGAAGAATACGCAGAGGTGGATGGTTCGATTATTTTCAAATCTATCATCACATCCAACTCTTTCTCGACCTGTGCTTGGAAATGTATAGGTATAGGATAAGGTCTAACCCTAATAGGAGTATGGTCAGTTAGCACAATGTCATGTTGAATGACATTAGTTTGTCCAGGGATGTCAGTGAGTACATCCTGAAATGTTTGCAACATAGTTGAAACTTGTCGCTGTTCTCCTAGAGACAAATCAGGAGAGACAGTAACGTTCTTCCATGATTCACTGGAATGAAGTGGGATCATTGGAAGAGGAAGATTTACATCTGAAAAACTTGTTTCCTCATCCTGTATCACGGACAGTGATGAGTAATGACCATGTGGTACTGGAGAATTGTCCGTTGCTTGGAAAATGGGTTGCAAATAATCCGGACGTTCATGGAATTCAGTAAGCATATTGATGTGGAAGGTTTTATGCTTCCCATCAATATCGACAATATAGTCGACATCGGAAATTTTCGATATTATATCGTACGGACCTTTCCAAGAAATAAGTAATCTGTTTTCCCTACAAGGTAGTAATACAAATGCTTTGTCACCAGGACAAAGTTGTCGTAAGCATCTCTTCTTATTGGCAAATTGCCTTGCCTTCTGTTTCGCAAATTCAGAAGAAGAAGTTGCTAATTTGCATGCTTCGATAATCTTTTGTCTCAACGCGATGACATATTCGTAGGATGACTTTGTGTCATCGTCAATATTGTCAGATGTTATGAGATCGTGAAGCAACGACATAGGGCCACGCGGACGCGCGCCAAAGACGAGTTCAAAGGGAGAAAATCCCGTATGTTCATTGGGTACCTCTCTGTAAGCGAAGAGGGCCGCAGGTAAAACTCTGTCCCAGTCTTGAGGATGATCCTCAGTTATCTTCCCCAGTAAGTTTTTAAGTGTTCTATTAAGGCGTTCGACCATACCATTAGACATTGGATGGTAGATACTACTTAAAGATCTATCTATCTGCAGGGTAGACATTACTTGAGACATGGTATCTGATATTAGTTGGGTGCCATGGTCTGACAATATCTCTCCGGGGAACCCCAGACGAGAAAATATAAGCCAAAGAGCATCTGCAATATCAGCAGTAGTAATGCTCTTCAGAGGAATAGCCTCTGGCCAACGTGTGCACATATCAACACACGTCAAGATAAACTGATGTCCTCTGGCAGACTTGATCTTAAATGGACCAATAATGTCTATGGCCATTTTTTGAAAAGGCCGAATAGGAATGTCCGCCGCCTGAATGGGTGCAGCATGCCGTGGACCTTTGGATTTAACTTCCTGACATACTTTACAAGATCGACAATAAATCCGTATGTCCTTGTTTACCAATGGCCAAAAGAAAGCCGCAAGGACTCTTGACTTAGTACGGGAAAAACCCATGTGTCCAGCACACTGAGAGTCGTGAGCGTGCTGCAAAATTTTAACTCTCAAATTCTTGGGAACCAGGATTTGAGAATGACTTGACGTAATGGAGTCTTGAACCATACGTACAAGTACGCCATTCTTCTTTGTAATCCACGATTTACGACTTGTGTCCTTATTCGGATCACCTTTAGTTGCAAGAATGAAGAATTTCTTCAGAGTGGGATCATCTTCTTGCTGTTTTATAAACGAGTCACGAGAAATTACCAAGGGATTATCTTGGTTATGCACTTCATTATCTTCAGTAGATGAAGTTTGAGGCACATTAAGAGCCTGAGCTCTAGTGACTACAGCGTTAGCAATCTGCATGTTTTGCCTTTCCCACGTGGAAATTTGTTGCGGAGTGCATTCCTTGACTCCATGAATGCGACCGATGATGAGGTCAGCGATCGGATTCGGAAGAAGACATGCGTGTACATCTCCTGTAAAGAAAGGAGTAGCAATCCTAATGATAGCGGTAGAGTATTTCTCTAATGTGCCGCCAAATGTTACACATTTGACTACTTGTCCAGTGGCACGGGAAGGATCTACGAGTGACTGCCTAACACCAATTGTGGTGCATCCAGAATCAAATAGCACAGAGACTGGATTGTTATTCACTAAACCCTTATGTAAGACAAGAGACCCTCTTCCATCATGCGCGACTGATGCTGGAAGAGCAGGAAGAGGATGGCCACAGCTTAAAGTAGTCACTGTGGTTGGCTCAAATAACGTTTTGCATTGGGGGCACTGAGATGCTCTCCCAAAATCAAAAGCGGCACATGCCATATTACTAGCATCATTATTATCTTTACTCTGTTTATAGGCTTCATGGGACTCTTGTTGTGCAGAGTTTGCCTGAAAATGTGGTTTATGTCTTTTGTATTGAGATCTACCTCGGTTATTATCACCTCTGTAGTTATTGTTACCTCTATTGTAACCCCTATTTGGGTTTGAGTCATAGTACCCTTGGTTACCATTATCATATTCATTATAATGAGTATCTCTGTAATTATGATCTTGTTGACTCCAAGACGGATAACCCTGATAGTTTCTATAATTACTTCCTCTACGGAAATTCCTATAATTATGACCACCCCTGTGTCGAGAGCTATCAGGTCGTCTCCAGTTCTTTGAAGAAGAACCCTGAAATGATTGGTTACCTTGGTTTTGATAACTATTATGGTTACCTTTTTTATCAAATCTGTTTTGAGGTCCCTGAAATCTGTGTGAATAATTGGGATTGTATGGTGTTGCTGAAGCAACTGGCATACTCTCCTTAATCTTAGTGTTGCCAAAAGTCACGTCGGGGTGTGCAGTGACATATTGGGAACAATATTCTTCCATTTCTTTTAGAGATTTAGGTTTACGCTCATGTATAAATTCAAGGAAAGGTTTGTTCACACATGACATAATCTTATCTCTGAGCAACAAATCCATAAGTCCTTCATACGTTTTTTTCTGTTTTGGAAAGCTCAATCCAACGATCAACTGTGAGACGTGCCTTTGCAGTGAATTCTGAGAATTCTACCCCCGTCTCAGGTACCATCGTCTTAAATAAAAGGCGATAGCCTTCCTCACTTAGCTGATATTTTTTTATCAAAGCCGCCCTAATGACATCATAATTATCCTTATCTGCTTCTCCTACAAGGCATAATCTAGTCAAAGATTCACCTTTCAAGTTTTCTGATAATTGATTAGCGTATTGTGATTTATCCACATTATGTGTACGACAAGAACGTTCAAATCTATCCAGCCAGAATGTAATATCGTCACTGGACTGATTGAACGGTGGAACCTTAACCTTGTAAGTAGAAGGTTTACCATTACCACTAGATGCCTGATTAACATTACTCATACTTGTCAATCTCAATTTCTCCAACTCAAATTCATGTTCTCTTATTGCTTTTTTCTCTTCAGCATCTAATCTTTTTTGTTCAGCCTCCCTGTCTAATCTTTTTTGTTCAGCCGCAGCTTCTCTTTCCAATTTTTTTTGTTCAGCTTCACTGTCTAATCTTTTTTGTTCAGCCGCAGCTTCTCTTTCCAATTTTTTTTGTTCAGCTTCCCTGTCTAATCTTTTTTGTTCAGCTTCACTGTCTAATCTTTTTTGTTCAGCCGCAGCTTCTCTTTCCAATTTTTTTTGTTCAGCTTCAAATCTCCTTTCCTCTACCTGCATCTGCAATTTCTTTTGTTCAGCAGCAGCCTCAGCTTCTTTTTCTAATCTTTTCTCTTCCGCCATAGCTTTTCTTTCTTCTGCAGCTAATCTTTTCTCTTCTGCAGCTAATCTTTTCTCTTCTGCAGCTAATGCTTTGTCATATTGAGCAACTGCCCATTGTTCTAATTGTTGACCAGTCTTATCAAGAGCTTTCCCTTGTGTAATGAAATAATCTAAAGTAGACATGATGCCTAACAATAATACTAATCACCTGAATCAATAATAATACCCCAAGTTCTCAATGACCTGATTAATCAGTATACTATCCCAATATCTGTGGGTCACAAGCCTTTAATAAGGTCTTGTATAATAGTAATAATAATCAGGTACTGGTCTATACCATAATCCAAGTGCAGTGCACAGGCAATTGTGTCTTATGAAATATACCCATATAAAACATATGTCAACCAACAGAATACATAAAGTACAAATAGGACTGACAATACAAGAACGTTTGCAGAAATCAAAATAAATCAAATAGGGAAATCAATGAAGATAATCACTGAATCTGCAAAGAATAACAACACAAATGACGTCACAATATATGAATATAAATTATGAATAGAACTGAAAGATAGAAAAGGTTAGACCAACAAATTACAAACAAATCAAAACAAAACTAAAGAACAAAGAAATATTACAAAAATAACAATAATTACAGACTTCACAGCTAACACAAAAGCAACAGTTGTCGCAGCAAATTTTCAATCAAGAAAATTGCACCTATAGAAAACGCCCACAACGGACCCTCTATGACGTGGGATACTCTGTTGTGAGGACGCCGCCCAACCTTAAACACAACCCGCTGACATAGAAACTAACATACTATACAAACAAATAACATGTAAACATAAATATATATAAATTATGTGTATGATAGTATGTGTTGCAAAATAGGCTCAGTCTTACAGTAATGGCAAAGTTATTTTTCATGAAAACAAACAAACTGCCACTTTATTCAATTAAACATTCTGGCCTTAAATATTAAAGTTCATATATGGCAAACAAGAAGATCCATCGATGAAACCAGGACTTCTTAGTTCACAAATACTGTCTTTCTGTTAACACTGACAAGAATTGATCCAACTGTTCTGTGAAACTCTATAATGTCTAATGTAAAAAATGTCAACAACGCTGACCTACATACTGCATTCACTTGACAGGTCACGTGACGAAGCGTTGACAAAGAGCAAACCAATACTGCAAGTGTGTCGTATCAGCCACAGGAAACGGTCTGGTATCGGTAATCTGTTGACTTCTGAATTTCTGCGAGGTCAAACCCAGAAAGCTGGTCCACCAGTTGATAAAGTTGATATTTAGTTGGATATAATATATGTTGATAAAGTACACCAGAACACTCCTAGGCGGGAAGACAGGCGTCTATCATCATCAGTTGACAAGATCCCTATGGTGTTGCCTGCCCCACTGTAGTGTATGGAATGTCAACTTGACCTACGCAGTGTTGTGTAGACATGGATGGAGTGTATAATGTGCGAATGATGATAAGGGTTCGTGTTGTTGACAAATGTTCTCTTCTCACACTCATGTATGACCGGAAGTCATCGACACCAACGACTGTGTACCTTTTCTAAAGTTTAATTGGACGTACACACTCGACAGCACAGATAGTGACAAATCACAGGTTGCCATAATACATCATAGTACAGTGGACAAATGGTCTTGCAATGTTACATGGGCACTCATGTAGAATAATGGTATAATGGACTGTCAATAGCCAAGCACTCAGTATCGCCCATACATATATCATCTGACGTCACTGACTGAGCACGTCAGCTTGTAAACAATATTTCAGATGACTTCTAAACCTAATCTCGTTTAGCAACGATTCTTCAACATAATGTTCAGCACATATTTTTCCATATAATAATATTGAACCGCTAACAATGGGTTCTCATGTGTAGCAGTGATCTCTGGACTGATCAAGCGATAATACGGGCATCCCTTTTCTCTTCTTGAAAGTCCTACATGTTTTGGTTCCAAGATGGCTCCACTCGTGAACTGTCACTCACGTTTGAATACAGATAATGAATCTGTTCTAAAGTTAGTCATTCATACAACATTTCGTTGCTCTGTAGATTTGGTCATGAACAATAGACTGCATTCTACAGAATATAGTGCTGCTAGGAATCGAAGTCGTTTTTCATCGAGTCAAATATATTCTCTTAAACATTCAAATCGTAATTATCGACAATGGTGGCTTCGATCGAGAGTTCATAAGAGTATCTTTGATTACCTTGGTAGAGGGAATATGAAACTGCCATTCCTTGGCAAGATGAATAAACACTGGGGTAAAGCATACACGATAGGTCTAGACGACTATCACTTTCCCCAAAACCACTGAGATCACTTTTTCAAGGCATCAAGCCGACATAGCAAAACACACACAGTCCCTATCAGGACGAAACCAAATCACACCACTCAAGCGACACATCCGCCGAATAGCCTTTGACCTCTCTAGAGACAACAGAACATATAGTTCGACTTAGATATGTAAAGATATACAGATATAAGACAGACTTGTCCTACTCAGACAAACAATACACATAAATTCAGGCCATAGATATTCTGAAGCAAGAACAATCTATTATTACCCAAACAACGAATAAATCGCAGTAAAATGTATTTATCCGCGGAGTTCAAGGGAAGTAACTCAATAATGACTTTCCCTTAAGCACTAAAAAATTACCTATGTATAATATTGTAAGATATCAAAGACTGCACGTAACAGTAAGCAGGTAGTAATCACTTCCAATCTCTGGCCCCCTCCAGACTCTAGCATCCTGAACATATTTGAATGAGCCACTCCTAACAATGGCATAGTCGATCACTGACTTCTCATTCTTTGTTGGTTTACAACTAGTGTATGCATGTATGCGCTTATGGGGGAACTTTGTGTTTGTAATGATCAGATTTGGCTCACAGCATAATCTAAGGAATCGCTTTCCATTGTCATTGAGAGTATCTTCTCCATATCTTCCGATAACTCCACCCCATCTAACATGGTCATTTCCAATTCTGGCATTGAAATCTCCGAGCATGATAATTTTATCTACGCAGTCATCCACTGTCTTTTGAAGCAGCTCGAAGAATTCCTCCTTGACCTCTGCTCTCTCATTCTCATTGGCCCATACACTATGACCAGGTTGACTATGGTTTCTCCTTCTTTTAGTTTTACAACCATAATGCGCTCCGAGACAAAGTTCCATCCCTTGATACTATCTTTTTGGTTTTTGGCCACAATGCAACCCACGCCCCCTTTAGCTCTTTCAGATGTGGGTACACCACTGTAGAGCAGCGTGTTGCCTTCGAGATCCATGACTCCTTGTCCCTTTTTCTTTGTTTCCGTTATAGCCAGGATTTCTAATTTTGCTTTCCTCATCTCTTCCACCAGCTCCACTTCTTTCCCATTTAAGCTTCTTGTGTTCCAAGTTCAATAAGTCGTAGTCCGTAGTCCGTTCCAGTTCGTCGCCTTTAGAATCAGTCGGGTTTTCTCTCTTGTAGTTCGCGTAATCATGATTTAAAGCAAACAGGTGATTGGCCTGTTGTGCCTTTGCATGGTGGAGGGGCTGTCTCCTTACGGCCTCCATGCAAGCCGCCCTCCCCCTTTCAGCCAGGCTTGGGACCTTGGGAGCTTTTAGTAAGATCTAGCTCACATACAGGCGTTCTTCCTCTTCTTCTTGTTCTTCTTGTTATACTTCCTCTTCTTGTTCTTGTTCTTGTTCTTCTTTTCTTTCTTCTTCTTCTTCTCCTTCTTTTTCTTCTTCTCCTTCTTCTTCTTCTTCTTCTTCTTCTTCTTCTTCTTCTTCTTCTTCTTCTTCTTCTTCTTCTTCTTCTTCTTCTTCTTCTTCTTCTTCTTCTTCTTCTTCTTCTTCTTTTTCTTTTTCTTTTTTTTCTTCTTCTTCTTCTTCTTCTTCTTCTTCTTCTTCTTCTTCTTCTTCTTCTTCTTCTTCTTCTTCTTCTTCTTCTTCTTCTTCTTCTTCTTTTTCTTCTTCTTCTTTTTCTTCTTCTTCTTCTTCTTCTTCTTCTTCTTCTTCTTCTTCTTCTTCTTCTTCTTCTTCTTCTTCTTCTTCTTCTTCTTCTTCTCTTTCCTCTTCTTATTCTTCTTGTTCTTCTTGTTCTTCTTTTTCTTCTTCTTCTTCTTCCTATTCTTCTTCTTCTCATTCTTCTTCTGATAAGATAAAAGAGTAAAAACTCGTTAACTCGGGGGTAGGAATGTCAAGTGTTCTCACAACATGCCCAAAGAAAGGGATTACTTGTTTCTATTATGGGTAAATTTTCTTCCTTTGAGCACTTGCTTCTTTCAGGACATCCTCATTACTCGTTGTAGCTGCCCATGGTATTCTTAACATCCTTATATAAAACCCCCTTTATGTGGCCTCCAATACTTTTCCTGCTTGTAAGAATTGCCCATGACTCACTTACGTATGTTAGGATAGGTTCCATATAACATTAAAGGACTCTTTTCAAGCTTGCATGAACAGATAGTGTTTGCGTTACATTTTTTTTTTTCATTTTGTGGAATATTGCTTTTGCCTGGACTATTCTACTCTTCGCTTCTAATCTTAAAATGCGCTTAGGTATTTGATTTAATTAACTTCCTCTAAAACTATTCCATGTACATAGATAGTGTATTCTGGAAAAGTCATTTTCTTCCAAAAAACTATTTGTAAAATAAACGGCTGATAATGTGTATATATCAATGAGAAATATATAGAGATCAAAAGAACAAAAATCAGAATCTTCAATTCAAATGTCAAGTAAATCCTATTGTATGGCTCTGAAACATGGAAATCAACAAAAACAACAACCAAAAAGCTACAGACTTACATAAAAGGGTGCTTGCTAATGCGGAACTGATGACAAGAACCAGTCAAGCGTCAGTGGAACAAGAGATGAGAAGAAGACGCTGACACACATAGAGAAAACGTGTTGATATCATAACCTGGCAGTTCTTGTTCCAGAATCCACAGGGTAAGAGAAATAGAGGGAAACTGGAGATAGATATAAATGGCATGAAGAAGACATAGAACAGACGGCACGTGACAGAAAGACCTGGCAAATGTTTGTTGAAGGCCTATACTCCTTGGGGAGCTCAAGTATGATGTATGTATGCCTAAAATATGTATATAAAGAAAATAAATATATCGAAGTTTATCTTTAACTTAAAAAAAAACCTCAACAAACAATTAGAGTAAATGAATCGATAATTGTACAGCTTCTTGCAGTATTTAATATACTGTAATTTTTTTTTTTTTAAAATAAAGTTTTGCCTGGTTTTTGCGAGGCGCGTCCCGTTCAACCTAGTCGGTTATATTAGGGCGCATGTCCAAACATAAAAGACCCTAAGGTCTGGGGTATTATAAGTTGACTTAAAGCAATCAGAATGGTAACAAGAAAACAGTCTCGGGCAATAGAGAATTTGGTCACATCTAGGAAATGACGTGAACTTTAAAAGCTGTTGACCACAAACTGAGGAAAGAACAAGCGGGTTTTAGAAAGAACAGAAGATGTGCAGATCATATATTCACCCTCAGGAACATTATAGAGCAGTGCTCAGAATGGCAGAGACAGCTATACATTAACTTTGTTGATTTTGAATAGGCTTTTGACAGCATACACAGGGACAGCCTATGGAAAATACTGAGGGCTTATGGAATTCCCAGCTGCATTGTTTCAAAAATAAAAAGCCTCTATTCTAACTTCACATGGAGTGTTGGATTGAATAATCTAACTTTTGAAGTGAAAACAGGAGTACGACAGGGAAGCCCCTTATCAACAACATTATTTTTGACAGCCATAGATTGGGTGATGCGCCAGACAACAGAGGGCAGTCCAAGAGGAATTAGATGGACAAAGTTTTCTACACTGGAAGACCTGGAATATGCAGATGACATTGCACTACTCGCACATACACATCAATACATCCAAGAAAAAAACCGATAGACTGAATAAGTATGGCCAGCAGGTTGGTCTGAACATCAATCTGAAGAAGACAGAGGTCATGACATTCAACGTGGGCAATCCTGAACCAATAATAATAAGGAACCACAAGTTAGAACAGACAGACACATTTACTTACTTAGTATGCTTAGTAACACCTGACGGCGGAACAAGCAAGGACATCAACAACAGAATGAATAAAGCGAGAACAGCCTTTGCTGGTCTCAGCAACATTTGGAAGTCTTCCCAGTACAGCACAAACACCAAATTAAGACTGTATCAGAGATGTGTACTTTCTGTGCTTCTCTGTGGTGCTGAATGCTGGAGAGTAACAGAGAAGGAAATGTCGAAACTGTCCTCCTTCCACACAATCTGCCTAAGGAAAATTCTCCGAATCTTTTGGCCGAATACCATCAGCAACCAAGAATTACTTATTCGGAGTAACCAGAAGGACATGCACACCATCATAGTTGGCAGACGCTGGAGTTGGGTTGGCCACGTCCTCAGAAGGGACGCTGATACCATTACAAGAACAGCTATGCTATGGACCCCCGAAGGAAAGCGAAAGAGAGACCGACCAAAAACAACTTGATGGAGGATCGTGGAGGCTGAGAAGCAACGAATGAATCAAAGCTAGGGCACTGTACGAAGGATGGTCGACGACCGAGCAAAATTGAAGCAGTTGTTGCTGCCCCACAAGACGTCACCAGGCGTGATGGCCACTGACTGCTTTGACAGTCGACGGTTAAGGATCAAATAAGAAGAAGGAAATGACAGTTATGCAACTAAACTATATAAATTCATTCATTCATTCATCCACTCATTCATTCACCCATCCATTCATTCATCCACACATAAATTCATTCACTCATTCATTTACTAATTCATTCACCCATCCATTCATTCATCCACACATAAATTCATTCACTCATTCATTTACTAATTCATTCACCCATCCATTCATTCATCCACACATAAATTCATTCACTCATTCATTTACTAATTCATTCACCCATCCATTCATTCATCCACACATAAATTCATTCACTCATTCATTTACTAATTCATTCACCCATCCATTCATTCATCCACACATAAATTCATTCACTCATTCATTTACTAATTCATTCACCCATCCATTCATTCATCCACACATAAATTCATTCACTCATTCATTTAGTAATTCATTCACCCATCCATTCATTCATCCACACATAAATTCATTCACTCATTCATTTACTAATTCATTCACCCATCCATTCATTCATCCACACATAAATTCATTCACTCATTCATTTACTAATTCATTCACCCATCCATTCATTCATCCACACATTAATTCATTCACTCATTCATTTACTAATTCATTCACCCATCCATTCATTCATCCACACATTAATTCATTACTCATTCATTTACTCATTCACGCATTCATCCATCCATTCATCCACACATTCATTCATTTCACTTCAGGTCTGTACGGACGATAAGCCTTGACCCATCGAAGTCCTGTCACGTGCCATCCTCTCATGACCTTACCTAGTCTTCCCCATCCCTTTCATTGATGTCCCTAGTTCTCTTCTCCTTGTGTTTTACGGTCTCCCTTCACCTTTGAACCCTCGGATATCTCGTCAAGGACGGCCATGTAATGCCATCAGCATGTTTCCTTAATATGTGTGCTATCCGGCGCCAGCGGCTTCTTCTCTTCTTTTCTCCCATTGATGCTTGGCTAGTAAAAAGATAGCCCCCATTGCAGATACTGCCGTAGTGTTAGAGATTTCACCATACTAGGTCCAGCTGTATGTGATGGGGTGACCTGTTTCCTTCCTCGCTACCTTTGTCTTTCCTAACTCAAGAGCAAAGTGAGGTACTCATTTACAGCTGGTAGTCTGGGGCGTGACGCACCGTGTTTCGAAGCCGGAACTTTTGTCGCGAGAGGTCGGCGGCTTGTCTGGTACTTGCCATTAATTATATACTGGTGACCTTACACCATTTCAAAACGTATATTCTACAGGCGCACCCAGTTATTAAAGTCTATCATTTCTTGGTTTGTGTTTTTGTTTTCTTCAAATATTGGCAATTGCCCTGTATCTGGTTTCAATTCTTGGACTGTGCGTTTATAGCTACATCCACAGAGAATGATTGAGCACATCTAATACATCTGGATGTGATAGGTCACAGGATCTCTGGAGAAACACACACAGAATTAGACTAATGCCTCCTTATGTATGTCGTATGTGGTGATGAATGTGAGGCCCCTCATGTATGTCGTATGTGGTGACGAATATGCGGTCCTTCATGTATGTCGTACGTGGGGACGAAAATGAGGTTCCTCATTTCTGTCATATGTGATGACGAATATGAGGTCCCTCATTTGTGTCATATGTGGTGACGAATATGAGGCCCCCTCACGTATGCCGTACGTGATGACGAATTTGAGGCCCCTCATGTATATCGTACGGGGTGACGAATATGAGGTCCCTCATTTATGTCGTTTGAGGTGACGAATATGAGGTCCCTCATTTATGTCGTATGAGGTGACGAATATGAGGTTCCTCATTTATGTCGTATGAGGTGACGAATATGTGGTTCCTCATGTATGTGGTGAGAGGTTGGGCTGGCAACCACATCATGCAAAACACACTGCCACAGGCAACCACTGCAATATTATATGAATGGATTAGAGCAGGCTTCCTATAAGTGACCATCTGCATTGTTTCATTCGTGCTTCATATGAAACATAAAAGGAAATAAATAAATGAATGGTAACAGCTGAAAGTGAAGGAGGGAAACTACTAACGGATAGCATTTACCTTCAGGAGAAGAACCACAAGCATAACCAGGCGGCATGTCCTCTAATAGAAACCGCAGAGAAAGCGAACAGGAACCTAATGCTATCTGGAGATCACGCCCAGAGCTGAAGGTGAAAGCCCAAAATAGAAATGGTTGAAAATCAATATTTACAGCTCCATGCTCCATAGGGGGACAAAACAATGGATCATTACAGTCAATATGTGATGTCTTCTTGTTCTTCTTGCTTTTATTCTTCTTATTCTTGTTCTTCTCCTTGTACGTTCCGTTGTTAGTCATGCTAATTCTGCATGCCTGTCGGTAGGACTAAGTCCTCTGTCTGTTCCAGGTTCACGCGGCATCCCCATAGCTTGTCTCAGCCCTGTAACTCTGGCCAGGTCTGACGTTGTAGATCTTCGATTTCGTAAATAGAAAGCACTTATCAGATCTCAGTTTAAAAAAAAAAAAATTACTACTTAAAATAAATTTAGCCGAATAAAATTAAAGGAAAGGTAATCCCATATCAGATACTGTCGCAGAGGGGTGGAGTTTTACAGACTTCTCTATCCTAGGTCTCAGCTTTTATAAGGTGGGGTATACAGCATTCCATCATCGCTGCTTTTGCCTTCCCTAACACAAGGGCAAGTACCCGTTTATAGATGGGTCGATAGCAGCGTGATCCTACCAGGTTTCAAACATCCAGTAAATTTCTAAACTTGTGTTTTGCCGAACACATCTCTTTCACTAAGACCCTATCTCGCCTATTCAATTATGGCTTTTATAAATGCTAAAGGAGCATTTATGAAATGAAAGATATGTACCCTGCTTGAAGATTTTCTGTATTTACTTTGCGAATTTTTCTCCTCCTCCGGCTGCTAGCGGGCGCTTTATCTTGTTGACACAGTTCAGTGGGAACCCACTACTTTATTTGTCATTGGTACAAAGAAGAAAAAAAAATCAGGGTACATTGTGAAGTGGGTCGAAAGTACATCCATCAGAATATTAGGTTTAAGTAATTGATAGATATTTGTAAAAATGAATATATTGCGGGGTGCTCTGATGTTGTTGCTCGAATAAAGTGAAGGAATGTGCGTGTAAAAGTGAAGGAATGTGCGTGTAAAAGCGAGTACTATAACTATTTATTTATATACCCGATTCTAAAAGGGAAAATTTTTGGGTAAAGGCGGAATAAGGAAGGGCTTTTGATAAAAGAGAATGTTAGATAGTGAGTATGTGCATTATGACGTAACGTAGAATTGCAGCGCAGTGTGGGAAGTTTTGAACTGCTGTTAACAACGAAGATTTGTTGTCGCAATGCAAGGTTATTTTAATATCATAGCTTAGTAATGAAGCATCCGATTGGGAGAGTGGTTAGGGCGATGGCTACTAACCACAAAAGTGTCACGCTACAGACTTAATTTATCAAAGCTCCATTAAGATATTAATTTATCAAAGCTCCATTAAGGTATTAATTTATCAAAGCTCCATTAAGATATTGATTTATGAAAGCTCAATTAAGATATTAATTTATCAAAGCTCCATTAAGATATTGATTTATCAAAGCTCAATTAAGATAATAATTTATCAAAGCTCCATTAAGATATTAATTTATCAAAGATACATTAAGATATTGATTTATCAAAGCTCCATTAAGATATTGATTTATCAAAGCTCAATTACGATAATAAATTATCAAAGCTCCATTAAGATATTAATTTATCAAAGCTACATTAAGATATTAATTTATCAAAGCTCAATTAAAGAAAATAATTTATCAAAGCTCCATTAAGATTAAGATATTAATTTATCAAAGCTCCACTAAGATATTAATTTATCGAAGCTCCATTAAGATATTAGTTTATCAAAACTCCATTAAGATATTAATTTATCAAAGCTACATTAAGATATTAATTTATATAAGCCCCATTAAGATATTAATTTATCAAAGCTCCATTAAGATATTAATTTATCGAAGCTCCATTAAGATATTAATTTATCAAAACTCCATTAAGATATTAATTTATCGAAGCTCCATTAAGATATTACTTTATCAAAGCTCCATTAAGACATTAATTTATCAAAGCTCCATTAAGATATTAATTTATCAAAGCTCCATTAAGATATTAATTTATCAAAGCTCCATTACGATATTAATTTATCAAAGCTCCATTAAGATATTAATTTATCAAAGCTCCATTAAGATATTAATTTATCAAAGCTCCATTAAGATATTAATTTATCAAAGCTCCATTAAGATATTAATTTATCGAAGCTCCATTAAGATATTAATTTATCAAAGCTCCATTAAGATATTAATTTATTGAAGCTACATTAAGATATTAATTTATCGAAGCTCCATTAAAGAAATTAATTTATCAAAGCTCCATTAAGATTAAGATATTAATTTATCAAAGCTCCACTAAGATATTAATTTATCGAAGCTCCATTAAGATATTAATTTATCAAAACTCCATTAAGATATTAATTTATGGAAGCTCCATTAAGATATTACTTTATCACAGCTCCATTAAGACATTAATTTATCAAAGCTCCATTAAGATATTAATTTATCAAAGCTCCATTAAGATATTAATTTATCAAAGCTCCATTAAGATATTAATTTATCAAAGCTCCATTAAGATATTAATTTATCAAAGCTCCATTAAGATATTAATTTATCGAAGCTCCATTAAGATATTAATTTATCAATGCTCCATTAAGATATTAATTTATCAAAGCTCCATTAAGATATTAATTTATTGAAGCTCTATTAAGATATTAATTGATCGTAGCTCTATTAAGATATTAATTGATCGTAGCTCCATTAAGATATTAATTGATCGTAGCTCCATTAAGATATTAATTGATCGTAGCTCCGTTAAGATATTAATTGATCGTAGCTCCATTAAGATATTAATTGATCGTAGCTCCATTAAGATATAAATTTATTAAAGCTCCATTAAGATATTAATTTATCGTTGCTCCAGTAAGATATTAACTTGTCGTAGCTGTATTAAGATATTAATTTATCGTCGCATAGCAATAATATTATTATGCAGTCTCTTAATGAAGATAATAATACATTGTGCTCTTAAGCCGTCAAAATTGACGTGTTTTTAATTATACTGTGCACTTTCTGTTACATGTTACATGTCCTAAAGACGGCCCTATTTCTACTTTGGTCATTTCACTACCGGTCATCGTCATTAGATCTTTGTAGTACAAATTGTCTGGATACATTAAACATGAAGCCATGGGGCATTCTTTAAAAAAATGACATTGGGGAGTAGTAATATTGATCTAATGGAGTGAAATTTGATAAATTTGGCCATGCATTTAGAAGAAGTAAGATCTCATACCGCCGATGCTATTGATCTGTGTACCCATTGATGCAAAATTGAGTACAGAATTAAAAGAACGAATGTTCTTCTCGTAGCACCGGTAATGTGGATGCTCAAATATGTGCTTAACAAATCTTATAATAATGAACTAGCAATAACCTGTCAAACTTGACGGGTTTTTAATTATAGTGTGCTGTTTCCATTCCCGGATGAGCAGATAGAAGTACATTCTTAGAGTGTTTTTGGTTTCTTTCCATTAAACACTGTAATCAAACTGTTCATGAACACCGTCATTTGAACGCTTTTCTTTGTTGAATGTATCTATTTTTGGGAGAGTATATATAATGGAAACAATACAATTTTTCAACACGGTTGCATTCCTCAGCTGTGACCAACGTACACACGGCGAGAATTATATTATTTTAGATTCAATTTAAAAGTTATTTGATGACAACATTTCGTGTGAAAGTGCGTGTCTTATCATCTTGATCATTTTGTGTCAAACCGTTCAAATACAATTCACTTTGGTATGTTATTGGCTCATGCACACCAATTTTTACGCAATTTTTCTTTGTCGACGCTACTAATTTCGTGAAAGAATAAAAAAACTAAGTAAATAAAACCAAAGTATTTGTTTTATATAACACCCACGCCGCGCAAGTTGCACACCGTGCGTTGCGCACTTTTTTTTCTGGCGTGAGTTACTATTTTGACTGAGACCGACCGACGTAACATACATCGGTAATTATGTTAGTTGGGATGTGGAAACGTGTATTTGCTAGTGATCCTCCTCTAGTAAAGAACTAAGTTTGTAACTGTGGCTGACGAAAAGGTAAAACCAGAAACGTCCCTTGTTTCGTGTGAACCGTTAATTTGTAGAACTGATTCAATACCTTTTTATTGGTTTATATAATTATAGTAAAGAACTGCTTTTGTGACAGCAATATTTTTAGGCGCTGTCGGCTGATTTTTCGGAAGCAAAGCTTAATGAGTCGCAGAACTGGCATTAAACGTTCATCGCCCCACAGTTACGAGCTTGGATATAATTTTCATTGAATATATCATGGTTCAGAAACAGTGGTTGATTGGAAAATAAGTAATGAACTGTTGTCTTGAACTAAATTGTTTCGCTGCAGTTATTATCTTCTGTATCATTTTCATTTCATGTATCATGGTATGGAAACAGTGGCATTTTGAACATACGTAATGAAATCTCTGTCTTGCACTTTGTTTCGCTGCGGTTCATGTCAATGTCTTAAGACTTCGGCACATGTAGCACGAAGTAAGGCAGCATCGTTAGGCTATCTTTGGCTCTATTCTGCTCTGCTGCTCGGTGCAATGCAGCATCGTCCGACGTTTCGGTGGCTCGATTCGATTGAGACCAGTCTTTTCCTTTCTGCATGTACATCACGGCTTGTGTCAGCGTCTTTTGACGTCTGGCTGGCTTGCTGTGATGCATGGCATATCCGATTTCAATCTCCAGTATTAGCTTGTAGTGTTGTAACTTCTTCATGTAGCATAGGTCAGAATTATGACTGAGAAATAACTAAAGGTAAGGTCTTAACCTTTCAGCATCTGTAGCACATTTTGAAGACTGGGCAACTCATGATGTTGATTCTGAATAAAGGTATTTTACATATTGTTTTAAAGTTTTGAATTTTTTTTTTAAAACAAGTAATGTACTCGTAGTTTATTATATTTACCACTTCGAAGGGAAACAATCAAACAACAATATATACCCCCCCCCCCCCCCCCCCAAAAAAAAAAGCAATAACAGTAAAATATAAGTAAATTTTGACATTTTAGTATGTTTTTTTAAATTTAAAATGTAAGTGAATTTTTTGGAGCAAAAAAAAAAAAAATCAATTTTAGAATAAGAGTTTTAAAATGTCTCCATGCATTACATTTCTTAACAAAAATAATGGCTACCTTGTTGGTTTAATCCTGGAGATACAAGGCTGTGAAAGGCTTTCGGGGGACGGCTAGCTCGAAATGTCCCTGGGTTGATCATCCTTATTTTTTATCCCCTTCTTCATTTAAAGATCTTCCAAAATTATTCCCTATTATCTACCGGGATGTCGCAATCGACTGGTTACCGGCCGCTGGACTATCAGTTAATTTTAAGTGTAAGGTATTTTATGCAACAAGTCTTTGTCAGTATAAACAAGAAAGAGAGTCTTCTTCTTTGATCCTTAGTTGCCGACTGTCAAAGCAGTCAGTGACCATCACGTGGCGTCTTGTGAGGCAGCAATAACGTGTTTCCACTTTGATCGGTCGGTGACCATCCTTCGTGCAGTGTCCCATTCATTCTTCGCATCTCGGCCTTCAAAGTTCTCCGCAAAGTTGTTTTTGGTTGGGTTCTCTTTCGTTTTCCTTCAGAGGTTCATAGCAAAGCTGTTCTGGTAATGGTATCAATGTCTCTTCTGAGCATGTGACCAACCCAACTTCTGCGTCTGCCAGCGATGATGGTATGCATGTCCTCTTGGTTGCTCTGAGTAGGCAGATCTTGGTTGGTGATGGTATTCGGCCAAACGATTCGGGAATTTCCTTAAACAGAATGTGTAGAAAGAGGACAATTTCCACATTTCCTTCTCTGTTACTCTCCAGCATTCCGCACCATAGAGAAGCACAGCAAGTACACAGCTCTCATATAATCTTAATTTGCTGTTAGTGCTGTATTGAGAGGACTTCCAGATGTTGTTTAGACTAGCAAAGGTTGTTCTCGGTTTATTCATTCTGTTGTTGGTGTCTTTGTTTGTTCCGCCATCTGGTATTACTATGCATCCTAGGTATGTAAATGCATCTGTCTGTTCCAGCTTCTGGTTCCTTACTGTTATGGGCTCAGGATTGTCCACATTGAGTATCACGACCCTTGTCTTCTTTAGATTGATGTTCAGACCCACCTGCTGGCTATACTTGTCCAGTCTATCTCTTACGGGATATGAATCTCTTGATATGCATGTGCGAGTAGTGCAATGTTTATCTGCGTATTACAGGTCTTCCAGTGTAGAAAATGTTGTCCGTCTTATTCCTTAGACTGTTGTCTATTATCTAACACATCACTCAGTCTATGACTGTCAAAAATAAAGTAATTGATAAGAGGCAACCCTGTCGTTCTCCTGCGTTCACCTTAAAGGTTTGCTTGCTCTGCCCAACAGTACATGTAAAACTATCATAGAGGCTGTTTATGATGGAAAACAGGTCTTTCAGTGTTATGTGACAGCGCCATATTGTCACTATCATGGTCTCCGTGGTTTAGTGCTTTGTTACTACATTATCTTCAAGAAGATTTATTACTAGGTCACAAGAAAGCCTAAAAATAGTGGTGTGTTATATTTGATAGTTGTGGTGTATATTTGTGTTTTCGCTCCTTTAAGAGCAATAATCGCGTGTGTTATTTGCGTGGCGCAATTAATACGCGCAGCGCACTAAGTTGAGCGATTAGCCCAAGGGCCTATATAAAGAGATAGCGAGCCAGCAGGGAACTCTTTATCTCGTCAGACACCCAGAGTAATACACCAGAGTCGATCTACAGTATAGATGCCTTGAACACATTAGCAATCGAGCACTGGCTGGGTGTTTGGTTTTGTTCGCTTTGTTTTATTTGTTTAATGTTTGCTTCGTGTGCTTAATGTCACTGACAGGGTTGTATCAATAAACGCAGCCCCTGCCTTAGAATCAAGAGTTTTATTGTTGATCGGGTCGGTTGTGAGTGTGCAAGAAAGTGATCACATATCACAACATCATCATCATCATCTCGCCCACCCTATCACAGTTATATAGAGCAACACACGGAAGTCAGGTCCTTCGGCAGTGGTAAAGGCTCGGCAGTGACTGCGCCACAGCCTCGCTACGCCTGTTGCAGTGGCTGGCTGCACTGCTAGGTGTTGCTTATTCGTCTCGGAAGTGTAACCCTCTTTGCAGGGTAGAAAACCACCCTTCTCAGCTCATGTCCGTGCAGACGAGCGCTGCCCCAAAAAGACTGCGTGGTCTCGGGTGCCGGGCCCTCCAAGCCCAGATGGGGCAGAGCTGCGTGTCCGTCCAGATGACGTCCTTTCGGCAGACCGGTGAAGGGGCGGATAGAGGCGGTGGCTGTGGCGCTATAGCCCCCATGTAGGGTAGAAGACCGACCCGCTCGTGGCACAGCACACACGCCAAAACAGTACAACAAAGCCCATAACTGGCCGTTGACTGACCGCCTCTGAGGCCCCCTGTGCAGGTTCGTTACTGCCTGGCTGCTCGTGCCGGTGCATGTCTCGGTGGTTGTCTTGGTGATCGTCTCGGTGATCGTCTCGGAGATATAACCTCCTCTGCAGGGTAAGGAGACTAAAACCTCTTGACAACGCACATACGCCATAGTGGGCCTGGTGTAACATGTCGTTGAATCTAGGAGGCTCTATGGGGTTACAAGAAAATTCTGCATAACGAACCCTCTGTGGATGGGAAGGAGCTATGATGCTGATTAGCTTCTGACCGGGTTGGTAGGAAAGTCCACAGACATCCCAGCATTACAGTGCCAAAATGGTACTGGGCCAAAGGGCTCTGAGCCCATGGCCGCTGGATCCCTCAACAACAACAACAATGGACAAATAATAGAAAAGTAGGGAATACCGCCGAAGACAATAGATATGTGGTTTTACACACGAATATTAAGAATATCATTGACTTCATCAAGTACCATGTCTAGTGGCGTAGGAGATCATGTCTCTCCATAACTTCTTGTCTCCGGTACAATTTATCAATTCTGTTGTTGACTTCTTTCCATGCCGCGATGTCAAACTATCCAGTATTTGATCTCTTTGTCTTCCCCTATCTCTTCTTCCTTCAATCTTACCTGTTGTTACGATATATTCCAGCTTTTCTCTTCTCATTACACGCCCAAATAAAGTGGATAGCTTGTTTCTAACTTGTGATAAAAGTTTCTGTCACTGAACGGTTTTATGTAGGTGAGTGATGGAGTGAGTGTAAGTAAGGGTCACTGAATGGTTTTATGTAGGTGAGTGATGGAGTCTGTGTAAGTAAGGGTCACTGAACGGTTTTATGTAGGTGAGTGATGGAGTGAGTGTAAGTAAGGGTCACTGAGGTTGTTGACACTTGTTTAAGTTTAACTCAGGGACTGAGTTCATGTCGGACTTCATGTCAGCGTTTTGTGACTTGTGCGTGTGCATGGAGAAAGCGTGTTTGGTGAACACAAGTCTGGGTGACTCAGAGAGTACCCGGATGTGACTTGGGACAGTCTGTGATTTGTGGTCGAGATGTGTGCTCGTATCCTGTGGCAGTAGGAAATCATAGTTGTGGTGGATATAGTGATTATGGCATAGGTCCTATGTTTTGTCGTATTAGGCGATGCTTTTCCTGCCTAGTTCAAGTTTCTGGAGGAACTTTGATAGTGTTCATGTAGAACATGTTAAGGCGTTTTGTCCCGCCTTGGTGCTACTGTGGAGTAAGACGTTGCATATTTCCTGCCTTGTAGCTATGTTGGAATAAATACAGGCGTTGTCTGGTTCCCACCTGAGAGCGATTCTTAGAGAATCTAAATGGTGATGTTTCATGCCGCCAATCACTTGTGATAAGTGATTCATACCTGGAAGGTGAATGTATTGGTGCGAGAAGTATATGCCGTACATAAGGACGTTTTGTGTACTGTAAGCTTTTATCAGTAAAGCCAATGTGAATACTGTATTCAGAGTTATTTCCTACAGACAATGCTAACCTGAGTATTATGTCAGTGTGCTTGACAATGTGAGTGATATTCAGGAATTGTGGAACCACGTGAATAAATGTCATGGAACTGTATTAGGGGTGTCAAGTTATTTAATACAAGTCATTGTTGTGCACCATCTCACACGACAACCGATAATATAAGTTCTTGATCCTTTCCTTTATGCACTGGCCTCTTTCAAGACATCCTCATTACATTTTACGGTTGTCCATCGTATTTTTAACATTCTTCTGTACAACCACATCTCTGTGGCCTCTAGTGCCTTCACTACTTGTTTATTAATTGTCCATGACGGTAGCGTAAGGTTTTATAAGTGTGATGATAGTCCTAGAGCAGAAGTAGGATTCTCTCCAGAATGTGTGACGTCCCAGTGACAGAGAAGTGCACTGGTATCACAAGTGAGTTACGGCTGTGAATAATCTGAGCTAGAAAATAGTATATGGCATCAGACTATAATTTACCACCTTCGCTTTGTAACCAACCACCTGTGATATTTAACTAAACTAGAAAAATAACTCAACTTCAAAAGTTAAAAACTTGACTAGTCAAATGAGTATAATTTCATAGTTTAATATGTACATCTATCTAATTAATTCTGTGATGAATGGTGAATGTTAGAAGATGGTATTCAATGAGTAAGTATATTTACAAAAGATAATTGTATATTTCATTAATTAACTTAAGAAAAATTCCACATTGGATCTTCCAATTGAACTTATAAAAAGTTCTTCCACTGTGATGTTACACTGTGATGTTACAATGCGATGTTACACTGTGATGTTACACAGTGATGATACACTAGTCTTTAGCTATTATTAGAATCACTGAATTGTCATCATTGACATTTTGACTGCTAACTTAAATCACTGGAATTGGTCATATTCAAACTCAACTTCTGAGTAAGCACTGTTCTTGGTAGGATTGACACAACACACTCGTTCTGACAATCGTCACTTTAGTCCACCCAAGACTGAGGGGGACTAAGGTTCTGATATATGTACAACCACCGGGCTCCTGTGAGGTTCCAGGTTTGAAGACTCAAATAAAACCTGTAACAAGGAGTGATATATGGCTAGACTGTGCCTTGTAGCTCAGATATCCCCTAGTGTATATGAAAAAAAAAATTATACAGAACAAGCAACTTCTTTTATTCAACATTCTTCAGCTCCCCAAGGGGCATAATTCTTCAAGAAACTTAAATCAAGTCTTTCTGTTCCGCGCCATTAGTTTTGCTTCTAATCTTTCATTCCACTGACACTTGTCTAGTTCATGTCCCGCGGCATTAGTTCTGCTTCTAATCTTTCATTCCACTGACACTTGTCTGGTTCATGTCCCGCGGCATTAGTTCTGCTTCTAATCTTTCATTCTACTGGCAATTGTCTGGTTCATGTCCCGCGACATTAGTTCTGCTTCTAATCTTTCATTCCACTGACACTTGTCTGGTTCATGTCCCGCGGCATTAGTTCTGCTTCTAATCTTTCATTCCACTGACACTTGTCTGGTTCATGTCCCGCGGCATTAGTTCTGCTTCTAATCTTTTATTCCACTGACACTTATCTGGTTCATATACCGCGGCATTAGTTCTGCTTCTAATCTTTCATTCCACTGACACTTGTCTGGTTTTTGTCCCGCGGCATTAGTTCTGCTTCTAATCTTTCATTCCACTGACACTTGTCTGGTTCATGTCCCACGGCATTAGTTCTGCTTCTAATCTTTCATTCCACTGGCACTTGTCTGGTTCATGTCCCGTGGCATTAGTTCTCCTTCTAATCTTTCATTCCACTGACATTTATCTGGTTCATGTCCCTCGGCATTAGTTCTGCTTCTAATCTTTCATTCCACTGGCACTTATTTGGTTCATGTCCCGCGCCATTGTCACCGTAGGGTTTGGATGAACAGTGATTTAGTTTTGATAGGACACAAGAGTATGAGAAAATGGTTCGGGAAATTTGAATAATTTAGGAAACGGGCAGTTTATTGTAGAGATGGGAGATAAAAGATGGTACACCTATGATTGAATGAAAAGGGAGGGAACCCTTTAATTTAAAGCTATTGAAAGCAGGGCTGATTTACACTTAGTTAGTTTCCAGGAGTAAACAGTTAGGGTGTAGTAAATTTGCATAACAAGATTGTTTTAGTGAGCCTTAAGAAGGAAAAGAACATTTAAGCAAAAACATCCAAGGGAAATAACAAATAATTAACACCCCTTGCAGACTTTGTGAACAGGGTGAATAACAAACGCACGAGAAAAATGAGTAGAGTATAAACAGTTATGAAGCACAGTTCACTGGGTTACCAGCGTAGAATTAAGCGTGGAAGTTTGTGATCGGTGAGTGAACTGAACAATGGACCAATCGTATTGACTGGAAAACAAGGAACGGATGACGGGATGATGAATTGAAGGACAAAAGAAATCAGTCCAGGCGGCGAACCCAATCAAGCAAGATGTGAATTGCTGGGCTCAAGAAGTGAAATCTGTGGGTGACAGAAGTTCAATACAGTGAAAGTAGATAGCTTTAGATTGAATAGTGGTAGAGATTCTGGATACTAGATTAAACTGTGCTTTAAACATAGGGATAGCTCATAGGGGTGATTAGTAGGAATTGTGATAAGTACTTGGATTCATTTGATTACGGTAAGATGAATTTTGACTTATTATATAAACTATATGAAGAGAGATGTTTCAGAAATACGGTCAACCTATTGTCACAGGTTAATGACGCTTGCAGTTAAAGGAGTGTACAACAAAAGAGTACATGGAAGCAAAAGCAAGAATAATGAGCAAAGTGGTTAACTTTTATTATCAGATAGCCAGGATGGGCTGTTATATAAAGAAGATGAGACATTGTCATTAAACAAGGATAATGAGCAAAGGGTTTACAACACTGACATTTATGAGATAAGTTATGCGCTCTCTCACGTCAGCGTAAGTATCCAAGCCACTACAGAAACACTAGCCGACGTTGGATTTACAAATGTATAGATTTTGTTTTGATTGTGATGTCTTTTAATAGAGTATAAGACTGACCAGGTTGATACAGGAGAGAGGAAAGAAGAATTTATGGTGAAATTGATAACTATGAAACAACTCATGCGCTCTCTCATAAAAGAGTAAGTATGAGGATGCCACAACAGCTGTACCTGACATTATTTGACTTTATATGTGAACTATGAATTGATATTGATGCATGCATTTGAGCTAGGCCTGACAGGGTAAATACCAGAGATAAGGTAGAGAGGAAGAAAAGGAAGATAAATTTTGGGCAGACTATATTTGTATAATAAATTTAGCCAGCAGGTGGGCTTGAACATCAATTTAAAGAAGTCTGAGGTCATGACGCTCAATGTGAGCAACCCTGAGCCCATATCAGTAAGGAATCAGCAATTGGTACCTTCATATACCTAGGAAGTATAGTAACACCAGACGGTGGGGCAGGCAAAGACATCAACATCAGAATGAATAAGGCAAGAACAGCCTTCTTTAGCCTAAATAACATCTGGAAGTCCTCCCAATACAGCACAAGCACAAAATTAAGATTATACCAGAGTTGCGTGCTTTCTGTGCTTCTCTATGGTGCGGAATGTTGGAGAGTCACAGAGAAGGAAATGTCAAAATTGTCCTCTTTTCACACAACATGCCTAAGAAAAATTCACCGCATCTTTTGGCCGAATACCATCACCAACCAAGATCTGCTTACTCGTAGCAAGCAAGAGGACATGCACACCATCATAGCTGGCAGACGCTGGAGCTGGGTTGGTCATGTCCTCAGAAGAGACCCCGATGCCATCACAAGAACAGCTATGCTTTGGACCCCTGAAGGAAAGCGAAAGAGAGGCCGACCAAAAACAACTTGGCGGAGGACTGTGGAGGCTGAGATGCAAAGAATGAACCAGAGTTGGGGCACTGTACGAAGGATGGCCACCGACCGTGCAAAGTGGAATCAATTTGTTGTTGCCCTACAAGACGCCACTAGGCGTGATGGCCACTGACTGCTTTGACGGTCGGTGGTTAAGGATCGAAGAAGAAGAAGAATATTTGTATAAGCAAGCGTCTGCAAAAGAGTTAATAATAATAATACCTTTGAAAAATAAATTGAGCCAGAGTCTGTAGAAGAGGCAATAATAATGGTACCTTTGAAAGCATAATTAATCAGGGTCTGGAGGTATAGGTTGACATGGAGATTTATGTCATATGCACTCTGTTGGAGAATTGTGGAACATGTGTTTTGTAAATAAAGCCATTTTGTTTGGAATTTCAACACTCAAGTTGGTTTGATCAATAAAAGGATGTGGAGTGGATGCGTGAGAAAGGGATAAACTTATATAACATATATAGCCATAAAACACTGCTATACGAAGTAGTCGCTACTTAACAACAAGGAGGGAAGAACGAAGCCTGGTTAAAAGAAACGAACCATTATCTCATCCAAGAATCATACCTCTGGCGGTGATGGCCAGTCAATAAGAGGAACATTTACTTGGAAGATAAGTCAATAGTGAAGAGTTAACGACTTGAATATGACAACTAGGCCTGCCACAGTCACCTAGTAGTAGTTATATATATTAAAAGAACACCCGGCACTGTCACACCATTAGTTCTGCTTCTAATCTTTAATTCCACTGGCACTTGTCTGGTTAATGTCCCGCGGCATTAGTTCTGCTTCTAATCTTTCATTCCACTGGCACTTGTCTGGTTCCTGTATCGCGCCATTAGTTCTGCTTCTAATCTTTCATTCCACTGGTACTTGTCTGGTTCCTGTCATTAGTTCCACATTAGTGAACTTGTCATACTAATTCCATCCTTCTATTGTACTCAAGAATCCATTTAGGAAAGTCTTTTTTTCTGGATTACTACGCTAATTATAACCGACAAATATGTTGAACAGGGTCGGCTCTCTGCCCAGATGGCTAAAGAATGGAGGCAATTAAGGTTCATCCCAAGCTATTCTGCTCTCGTCTAATGTCTTTTAAAAATGATAATAAAAGTATTTACTCAGGTAACTTTTCTGAACTTGTCTTTGGCTGATGCAGATCGATTTGCCCAGAATCGTGATGCGTTCAGAGCAGCTGTAATGGAGACAACGTTCTGGAAAGAATACGTCACATGATGATGACTCAGGTAAGTGCAGATTGACAACCCGTGTAGTGACCAACCATCCTACATGTGCTCTTGCACCTGTGTTTGCTGTAGTAATTTGTTTGAAATAATGAGGCTGCCAGCCCGATACACAATCTCACATTAGCAGCCTTGTACGACATGCCTGAGGGGGGGGGGGGGGGGGGGGGGGGGGGGGGGGGGGGGGGGGCGGGGGGGGGGGGGGGGGGGGGGGGGGGGGAAGCGGTTTTGTTCTGTCTTTGTCTCCCCCAACCCCCCCCCCCCCCCCTTTCCCCCCACGAAAACTAGACGAGGCTAAGTGGTAGGATATCTTATATACTAATTGTCTAGAAACGTTCTATAACAAAACAACAGAATCTTTTAATGGTGAATTTTCAATAAAATTCATTTTCGTAGAGAAGAGAAATATTCAAACATAATGTAATATTTTATGGAAAAAAAAGATAGAGGACAACCAACAAGGAGAGAAAATAGTGGACTGTCTTAAAATACAGTAAGAGAAAGGAGTAAGGACAGAAGTGACAGTCAATGCTAGAGACTGAAAGTTGTGGAAAGTGATAATCGCCTCAGTCAGTAGCTGGGCCCTAAATATTTTGTATAATTCCACTACTATAATTATTTTGTTTCTGGCTCTCTTATTTCATAAATCTATTATTTTATTTCATACCTTCTATTTCCCCCCCCGCCCCCCCCCCCCAATCCTTCTTCCCCTCAAGAAGTGTAGGCTGTCAAGAAACGTATACCAAGTCCTCAGGGCCGGATTAAGCTAATACGGGGCCTGTAGCGTATGTCAAGAAAGGGGCCCTATATTTAAAAAAAAACCAATAAAACAACACAAATATATTTGAACACATACATTTTTAATTTGCATTGTAATTATCATTATCAAAAGTAACAACACGGTCAACATTATTGTTTAAATATTAGTGTTTCTACATTTAGCATGAGCAAATTTGTTGATGATATAGGATGTATCAATTTCACGCAAAAGTTTATGTTCAATGCTCATTAGTGTGAGATTGTTCAATCTCTTTTGACCCATGGTGCTCCTTAGTTCATTTTTAATAAGTTTCAGTTTTGAAAATGATCTTTCTCCACTGCAGTTGGTTACCATTCGTGACAAAAAGATGCGCAAGGCAATGTCTACATTTGGAAAACAAGACTCCAAAGAATTGTCAATTATCCAACGGTAAAACTGTAGCTCTACAAGGTCTAGAGTAGTGCCAATATGAGAAGCAAGATCAGTTTTCAACAGTTCTGTAAACTGCACAAGTTCTTCACAGACTTTCTTCCAGATCTTCCAGATATGATTTAATAAGATTCGACGATCTCGTTACCACCTCTTCAGGTGTAAACGATTGTAACTGACGAAGGAATCCAAGTACATCATTCAACTTTTTATAAGCTTTCTGGCGTTTTGACAAGGTAGAGAGCAAGCTATCAATAAGGACAAGAAATGTTCAGCTTTTAAACTGCTGAGAAGGCGTTTGAGATTCATCAATTGTGCTGGAACCACTGAAATCATCATACTCTCGATTTTGTTTGTGTGTCCTTCGAGTTTGTTCTTGATAATGTTCACACTCAGTCACATCCTTGGCCTTTTGCTCTATGTCTGCAAAAGTAGACCGCATAGCTTGAATATACCCCCGCAGGGATTCATAGAGTGCACAAGCCGTATTCAAATCTTGGTCAAAAGATTGCAAAGAAGCACTGGTCATTTGAAAACGCTGTAATACTTGATCCCACAGCATGATCATTATTCCTGTTTCTAACTTCATCATGGTTGAAAGTAGACAACGAGCCTGTTGACGACACTCTGCCTTCTGATCATTGTTATCTGAAATATCATCCAAGACTTGTTTTATTGCAGAAAAGCTGTGTAAAAGTGCTTTTGTTGCATCTGCCCAAGCGGACCACCTGGTATCTCACAGTCTTTTCACAAAAGGCAAATGGGACTTATTATGAGTACCGCCAGCACATAATGCAGTAGAAAGGAGACCCCACCGGTAGGTAGAAGCAGAAAAGAAGATGTACAGACTTTCAACAAATCCAAAGAAAATGACTGCTTTCGTCCGCAAACAGTTAAGATAAAAATAATAAAGAGTCACACTAAGTCACCCTCTTATGCTCTTTCTCTCACAATTTCGTGACACCAAATGAAAAGGCGCTAAAGATGGCATAAATCACAAGATCATTGGTTTAACGCTCGTATTAGAAGATGACCCAAAAAATTATGTACATATTTATTGGCGCGGGGCCCCTAAAAGCGCGGGGCTCGTAGCATATGCTACTTTTGCTACAACGTTAATCCGGATCTGCAAGTCCTGCTGTCGCGAAGCATTGTTCCTCGTCTTTCCACGACTTCCTCATTTTCATTTCAGTCCCCATTTCTCTTCTCCTTTTGTTTTTCGGCATATCTCTGTTCCTTTTACCCTAAAGAGTCCATCTGGATTCCAGAAACCAGTTATAGAACACATGTATAGAACACATGTATAGAACACATGTATAGAACACATGTATAGCACCAATTGTTATTATTTCATGCGGGATGAAGAGCTCAAGCCATGAAGGATTAAAAAAGGGACAAGGGTAGGGGATATAACCATATAAAATTAAAGTTTCTTATATTATATACACCAACTAAGGGATGTAATACAGTTTATTTATTAACTTTATAACATTATAAAACTTAAAAAGATTTATTAACGCAACTTATAAAACCAGTGAAAAGAAAAATTGGAAATAAATATTACGTCAGAAAACGGAATTATAACTGTATATTTTTGAAATGTATATATAGAATTTTTATATGTAGTGGTTAGCATTAACTATTTTAAAATGGCAACACATGACTGTCAAATGTTGTACAATTATTCATGGCAACACAATTGAGTTATTAGTCTTCTGGCAAGTTATTTGAAAATGTCGTAAATCATATATTTTAGGGAGTGTTTTTCCTTTAAATTGCAATAAAATCATTGCTGGAAAAAAAAACGAAAAACAAAAAAATCTGGATATACATGAATGTACAGAAATGTCCAACTTTGGTATTTACTTTCCTCACCTTGTACATACAGTTTATGAATGTATTTTATAGTATGTTGTAAAATGAACATGTTTTAGACATACAAAATGGATATGCGTTAGGGAACATGATTACAACTACCCATTGTATCTTTATCGAAGTACCGGTGTGCCTAGCCGCTTTTATGACTGCCCAAGGCTGTGTGCTCAACTCGGTAGTTGAAACCTGCCAAGCAGTAAAGCGTAACGCAGCACACAATGGGCCACTACACCTTCAACCCGGGGGTTTCTAGTATCTCGCCCGGACACAATTTCCAGTGGCCTTTGCACTGTCAGCCAGGCTGTCCACTGAAGTTACTTCAAATGCAATCCGAGGGGAAGCAGACCATATTTTCTTCTATGTATTTTCAGTGACCTCACAAGTACAATAATACATTTACAACATACAACATTTGAAGCTTTATTCGAGACTCTGAGAAATGCAGAATGAATAAAGATCAGTAAAAATTGGAAAAAGAGAAAAATGATGGGAAAAGAGACTTGAAACATGTAAACAAATTTAATAAGCCTAGTGTGTTTTGTGTTTTCGCCTAGGGAAACAAAGAAATGTTTGTATGATACATGTACCAACAATGTCCATTCAATCTCCCCCCATTTTTGTTTTCTTTTTCTTTTCCTCACTTTTTTGGTAATATACGAGGTACATGCCCAACAGTGTCAAAATAAGGGAAAATCTGTGCTTATCAATAAGGTATTACAGTACTAAATTTAAATTGCGATTTGACCTGTTTCGTGTATGTATGTGTATAAAAGATAGGGATGAATGCACGTGAGTCATTACATAAATTATATTTTTCTTATATTCCTTGTTGTAAAATGCAAAGTTTTGTAAAATGAAATTGAAAAGCAAATAAACTTCACATAAAAAAAAAAAAACATAAAAAAAAAAACTTCACCGACTTATTCTACTTTGACCTTTGACACAACTAAGCTCAATCTACATCAATCGACTGAAATTTTAGTTTTATTCTTGTTGTTCATTGAGTAATCGCTTCTCGGCCTTTTGGCTAAGATCAAAGTGTCTTAGCCAGGGCCGGGATCACACACAATTTACACATTTTACTTAATAAAGTCAATAGACCTCACTTTGAGCCCCAGAAGGGGTATTTTTAAAAAAATTATTAAAAAAAAAAAAAAATATATATATATATATATATATATATATATATATATATATATATATATATATATATATATATATATATATATATATATATATATATGTGGTGGGTTTTGATGTTATGAGTTATTGTTATGTATTATTATTGTATTAAATGAGATCAGCTATGAAGGTCCCTGAATTTAACAAATAGTATTTTAAACTTTCCAGAGTACCTTTCCGCTACCACCCTTTTGATCTCATTCAAAATTAATCTATATTATTATATAAAATGACTTCGTGTAGTGTCTAGGGTTATGAATGTGGAGTGTAATGTGTAATACCCAACAAACATACAAACAAATAGTTTATTATCCACAACCACCAACAGTACTACAACAATAACATACCAACGACACTTTAAAGGCTATCTTATTTAAGACAGTGGTTGAAATTTGTGTAAATATTATTTTTTACAATTTATTATCCTGATTCTAATTTATTTTGAACCAGGACTGACAATCAAAAGTGAAATCAAAAGAATCATTTACACCAGTCCAATAACACCGTAGATCTTCTGTCCATACATACAATATTATTCTAATATAAGTGTGTAGTTGTATTCTTCTACTTTGAGGTAATACTGGTATTAAACCATAGGTTGTGGGTTATAATCACTCCCTTTAAGTTATGTCTGTTTTCGTTTGTCACTTGTGGAAATATTAATACTAGGCACAGTTTTCTTTAATGTCACTTTCTAGTTCTTTTAAGTTGAGCTGCCAGGTGCCGAACAAGAACTTATCTTGGCAGAAGAATACAGGTAGAACGTTTCCTCTGCTCGCTTGACAATCTTTTCCACCTTTTGATAGGCAATGGCCACTAGCATGGGCTCGAAGTATACAGATAGAGTCCTGAATCGAACAGTTCTCAGGCGTTTGGTACTACATTAACGTTAGTACTCAGGACCCTGAAATGTGAAGGTTATGCATCCTTCTTTATACCTAGTAAACTATACTATTCCACATTTAAGTACAGGTACATTACAAACAAACGAAAAGGGTCATAGCTTTATACCAACCTATGCCACCATTATCTTTTGATGTGACAATGTACACCAGTATTCCTCTCCCCTAATAGTTACAATGATACCGCAATTCCAGCTGTCATCTTTTCCATATAATAGGATAGGTGTTATGCTCCTTGATGACAATCATACATATTTTCTTGTAGTCTAACACCTCTCTGATAGTCTATCACATGGTGGATCAATCTCTAGGCTTTGCCTATTGGTTGCTACAGACCCACTCACTTACAGACATATATTATTATTTCACATTCAATTTTTATTTTAGATACATGTTAATAAAGTCAATCTTACCACATTTATTCAATGAAATACACAGTGAACGATGACTGGCACACTTTCGATCTGCCGTTCTGTCCAGGCTTTTGAGAAATATGGTTTTCACAGCACAAGCCTGATCTCATCGCTACTTGTCAAAATTTTGTTAGAAAATGGCGTCCCCAACTAATGCTTTTTCCCCAATATCAACTACTCTGGCCAATGATTATCCTTATTTCACTTGTAAACAAAGTCTTTCAAAAATACAATTCAGTTTTCTATTACGTTACTCGGGTGATATATGTTTAGTACGAGGTCGGCCAATAATATTTCGTCTCACTTCAAATTCCACCCAATCCCCTTCATCGTACCATCTTAGCCTAGCTTTCACCTAATTTTTTCCCAAAAAATTCGCGATCCAATCTAAGCAGATATGACTTGACCTGACAGTATCTCTGATTCTCTATGTATTGTTTTATCAATATTTAATTATTTAATAGAGAGCAGTGGAGGACCCTGTCTGCTGATGCTTCCACCATGGCACCCCTACGACCCATGAAGGGTTACGGGCTGAGATGATGATGAATTATTTAATGGACTATTTAGATAACTAACAACATATTCTTGGTCAGCAAGTCTTCAGGTACACGAATATACGATTTTTATGGGGCTATGTGGCTTGGTTCAAAATTCTATCTTTTTTTTCTATGTTAGTGGTTTATTTTTAAACTACCTACGAGAGCTTATGTCATTCGCAATAAGAGCTAAGCGTGTTTCCATGACCGTAGTGTCCACATTTCTAACTTTTTCATCGTATTGGGGAAACCCGCCTAGGGCAAAGCGTGCAAGTCGGTTGTAGAGTTAGAACCAATTTGAGACGTGATTTGCGTGTGTTATCTAGCCTTGCCCCTCCTTTTCCCAAATGCAGTTAGGCAAATATTTCTTAGAACTAGGAAAAGTGGGGCGTTTATGTCAAGAACGAATTTGAAAAATTGGGTACCGTTTTGTTCGGCTTATGCGTTAGCAAATAATAATCCGAAGGCGTAGGCGACAACTTACGATTCTCGCCGAAAATTTTTGTACTATCTTATCTTTGACTTTATGCACTATACTGTTATAATCTAATTTAGATATTGTATTTAGAAGCTCACCACACATCTCCCCACTTAGAACAGACTATCATATGGCAGTTCCTACTTTTAAATACACATAGATAAATTTACTATCTATGCCTAGTGACTGCTCTGATGTTCGTCGTACGGATGTCTGCTTAAAAAATCAGCGCCAACATTGGTTTTGCCGGGAATGTATTCTATGGTAAACTGATATGGCTGTAAGAGCAACGACCAGCGTAATAATCTAGCATTTTCATGTCTTGCTTGTGACAGACATACAAGTGGTTTATGATCTGTTTGGATCTTAAATGATCTACCATAAAGATAAATCTGGAACTTCTTTATAGCCCATATGACCGCCAAACATTCTTTTTCACTTGTTGAATATTTTTGTTTAGCTGTGTTCAACTTACGGCTAGCATAAGCTACTGGGGTTAATTCCCCATCAAATGAATTTGACCGTTGTAATAGAGCTGCACCCAAACCTATATTACTAGCATCCGTTCTCACAATGAACTCTTGACTCAAGTCAGGTAATTTCAAAATAGGCCTGCTTGTGAGCTTTTCCTTCAACTGTTGGTAGGCTAATTCACACTGCGCTGTCCAAATAATTCTATCAGGATTTCCTTTGCGCGTTAAATCAGTCAATGGAGCACATATGGAGTTAAAGTTTTTAATATACTTTTGGTAGAAACCACATAAGGAGACAAAAGATCGCACATCTTTTTTTGTCTGCGGTATTGGTGCTTTTTTCAACTTCTCCAGGTTCTTGGGGTCAGGGGTCATGTTTCCCATGATGTACTGTGTGTCCCAAGAATTCCAGCTCTTTACATCCAACACAGCATGTCGTCGGTCTAGCTGTCAAATTGGTCTCTCTCAGTCGATTAAACAACATATTCAGAGAGTTAATATGTTCCTCAAATGTTTCTGTTGCTATAAGAATATCATCCATGAAGTTGGTGATGCATGGATTATTCAGGGGATCCAGTAACTTTCTCATCATCCTCGAGGACAAACTCGGTGCATTTCTCAGCCCGAATGGCAACATGTTAAATTCATAATGTCCTTTCGAGGTGCTAAAGGCTAAATAAGGTCTGACTTCCGGCTTTACTGGAATCTGATAGTAGCCTTTGCTCAGATCAACTTTAGAGAAATATTTAGCTTTATTCAGCCTGGCAAATAGCTGATTTGTATCAGGTAATGGATCCACCTGACCTTCTGTGACAGCATTCAGTTTCCTGTAATCTATACACAGTCTGTGTTCTCCAGAGGGTTTTCTCAACAGAACCACACTGGAGCTGTAAGGAGATTCACTGTGCGAGATAATTCCTTCTCTCAACAGATAATCTATTTCCTCCTTCAAAGCTTTTTCTTTAGCGAACGGAATCGAATAGGCTCTCATACAGATTGGTGTTGGGTCTATGAGTTTCATATCATATTCTAATAAATTTGTATGCCCCGGTCTGTCCGTTAACACATCTGTATGATTATCTAGAACCTGTTGAACTCTCTCCCTCTGATTTTTCGTTAAGTGTGTGCTGATTTTTACCTGTGCAGCGGTCTCACAGGAATGTAAAGGATATTCATGAGAGGTGAGTGGTTCCTTTTTCATCTCCATTGCAACAGACAAGGTCAGTAGGTGTGTCTCTTTCTAGTTTTCTCTGTCCAGATATTTTTTCAGGAGATTCACATGATAGATTTTCTCTTTCCCTTTCTTATCTATCTTATAATTTGTTCTAGACACCTTCTCTAGAACTGTATATGGACCTTGCCATCCAATTTGCAATTTATTATGGCTGCCGGGCAGTAGAAGGAGCACCTTCTCTCCCACAGCTAATTCTCGATCCTTCGCTTTTCAGCTCCCCAAGGGGCATAATTCTTCAACAAACTTAAATCAAGTCTTCCTGTACCGCGCCACTAGTTCTGCTTCTAATCTTTCATTCCACTAACACTTGTCTGGTTCCTATCCCGCGCCATTAGTTCTGCTTCTAATCTTTAATTCCACTGACACTTGTCTGGTTCCTGGACCGCGCCATCAGTTCTGCTTCTAATCTTTCATTCCACTGACACTTGTCTGGTTCCTGGACCGCGCCATCAGTTCTGTTTCTAATCTTTCATTCCACTAACACTTGTCTGGTTTCTATCCCGCGCCATTAGTTCTGCTTCTAATCTTTCATTCCACTGGCACTTGTCTGGTTCCTGTCATTAGTTCCACATTAGTGAACATGTCATACTAAATCCATCCTTCTATTGTACTCAAGAATCCATTTAGGAAAGTCTTTTTTTCTTGATTAATACGCTAATTATGACCGACAATTATGTTGAACAGGGTCGGCTCTCTGCCCAGATGGCTAAAGAATGGAGGCAATTAAAGTTCATCCCAAGCTATTCTGCTCTCGTCTAATGTCTTTTAACAATGAAAATAAAAGTATTTACTCAGGTTGGTGTAGATTGACAACCCGTGCAGTGACCAACCATCCTACATGTGCTCTTGCACCTGTGTTTCCTGTAGTAATTTGTTTTAAATAATGAGGCTGCCAGCCCGATACACAACCTCACATTAGCAGCCTTGAACGACATGCCTGAGGGGGAGCAGCAGCCTTGTACGACATGCCTGAGGGGTGGGGGGCAGCAGCCTTATACGACATGCCTGAGGGGGGGGGAGCAGCAGCCTTGTACGACATGCCTGAGGGGGGCAGCAGCCTTGTACGACATGCTTGAGGGGGGCAGTTGTCCTGTTCTGTCTTTATCTCACCAGATGCCCCCCCACCCCCACGAAAACTAGATGAAGCTAAGTGGTAGGATATCTTATATACTAATTGTCTAGAAATGTTCTATAACAATACAACAAAATCTTTTAATGGTGAATTTTCAATAAAATTCCTTTTCGTAGAGAAGAGAAATATTCAAACATAATGTAATATTTTATGGAAAAAAAAAAGATAGAGGACAACCAACAAGGAGAGAAAATAGTGGACTGTCTTAAAATACAGTAAGAGAAAGGAGTAAGGACAGAAGTGACAGTCAATGCTAGAGACTGAAAGTTGTGGAAAGTGATAATCGCCTCAGTCAGTCGCTGGGATCTAAATATTTTGTATAATTCCACTACTATAATTATTTTGTTTCTGGCTCTCTTATTTCATAAATCTATTATTTTATTTCATACCTTCTATTCCCCCCCCTCAACCCTTCTTCCCCTCAAGAAGTGTAGGCTGTCAACAAACCCCCCCCCCCCCAACCCTTCTTCCCCTCAAGAAGTGTAGACTGTCAACCAAACCCCCAACCCTTCTTCCCCCCAAGAAGTGTAGGCTGTCAACAAACCTCCCAACCCTTCTTCCCCTCAAGAAGTGTAGGCTGTCAACAAACCCCCCCACCCCCCAACCCTTCTTCCCCTCAAGAAGTGTAGGTTGTCAACCCCCCCCCCCCCCCCCGCCCAACCCTTCTTCCCTCAAGAAGTGTAGGCTGTCAACAAACCCCCCAACCCTTCTTCCCCTCAAGAAGTGTAGGCTGTCAACAAACCCCCTCCCTCCGCCCAACCCTTCTTCCCCTCAAGAAGTGTAGGCTGTCAACAACACACACACACCCCCCCCCCTCCCCCCCCCCAACACTTGTGGCCGGGGGAGTGGACGGGAACTGCACCAAATCAAGTTAGATGTGACCGGGCTTGGTCACGGTGACAAATCAAGTCTAGTGTGACAGGGTGAGAATGGGGTGGAATCTTTTATTAATGTTCATCTGTTGTTTTACTGGCGACTGCCAGAGATGGTGATTACAGAATAGGAACATAACCCAGGTGGTTCTTTTGGAGACTCGTAACTGTGTTTATGTTTTAGGCTGCATGATCGTCGAAAATATGGTAACATTCTTTTCCAAATTACCTGATGTAAACAAACGACACTTCCTACTGACGTTCAGGAAATAAGTTCAAGCTGGATTAAATATGAATGAACACCTTTATTAAGTGTCTGCACACTCTGACAACTTCATAATAGTTCATAAATACATGTGCTTCTGTGGTATACAAACCAGTCATCCCAAGAAATAACACACAGCCATCGAACTTACAAGATGGTCCAAACCCCAAAATCACTGCCTCGCTCGTCTCGTGCTAAAACCAACTCAATTAACCCCCTTCTCTCAAACCATCACTTCCGTCCTAGCTACTGAGCAATTCTACCCCAAGTTCGATGACGTCATTCCTGAACACTTTAATTAAATCACTCATAGGATTTGTGACTAGTGTTATTACACTAACTAGACACGCTCAAATACTTAGTGTTTAATCTTGCTAAGTATTCTTACCCTAACTATAATTAAGTGGCAGCACCTTAGTGTTAATCCGACGTAACAGTCCGTACTGTCACATACGCCCGGGGCCACTCAAGTGTATCCCGTAGGGAGACACTTTATTCCCTAGAAAAAAAATTTACTAACTCTAAAACAAAATTATTGGGATTCATGTATCCCACCATAAATCATGTCTGAAGGACTACAATAAACAATAGATGGGAATGATGGATGAGATAACACCATTAACATTTCACACAAAAAAATCTAACATGAAGGGGTAGGGACTGATGGACATAACATAAACGAGGGACACATGGAAAAAAAAACTATGGAGGTTATGGTAGCTACAAATAGTACTAATAAGTGGCCAAAAAAAATATATGGGCAAAATAGAACAGTAACTAACAATCATCAACGAACTAACAAAACGCTTTATGGGTTTATAGTCATCAATATCTCTCACACTTGTGCGAATCATGAAACATAAAATAACATGACAAGCGAGTTAACTTCGCAAGATGCCCAAAATGGCTGTCACCCTACACTTCACTGAAGTGGGTGATGAAAAAAAAATATGAATGGAACAAATGGACATAGAACCACAAAACTTGGTGGCAAAGTATGGGCAAAATGGGTAAGTCTCATTAAAAAACTGACTTTGCCGGTGTAACAATAACCGGAAACAATGAATGGAATGGAAACATGGTAATCAATGGACAATGGTATAGAATATATAAATGGGCAAATAGTTAAATCACATGTATGAGTGTCGGTGTAACAATAATTGAAAATGCAAACAATCAAAATGCAATATGGTGTCATCATCATAATAAATCGTGAATGATGCCAACATTAGTGGCGGGTGAAGATGTACATTAGTTAATCACTTTTATTTAGTACAACAGAACGATGTAAACCTTAAAAAAAATCTGGGTAAAATCTTACGTCAGAAACATGGCAACAAGAAAAACAGAAAAAAAAACAGAAAAAAATCATAGGGGCATACAAGATGGTCAAATATTACCTTAGTAAAAATAATGTGACATAATGACGCTAACGCGTGTAAAATGGAACTACATCAACTA
>JAMPIV010010231.1:52500-133503 GCA_024509875.1 Oreohelix idahoensis | reverse complement strand
TTGGCAGCAAATCAAAACTGTATGGAATGAGACATGTGAAGAAATACTGGGGACAAGGGAACAAAAAGCATGGATAACAACAGAAACCATCAATAAGATAAAAGACAGAAAAAACAAGAAAGCAGATTTAAACACAAGCAAAACCAGAAGTTCCAAAGCCAAGGCTCAAGAAGTGTACACAGAAGCAAACAAAGTTAAAAGAAGTATCAAAAGAGACAAGAGGAAGTATATTGAGGAGTTGGCAAGAGAGGCAGAAGATGCTGCAGCCAAAGGAAATATGAGAGAACTGTATAACAGCACAAAGAAGCTGACAGGGAAATACAAGCAAACAAGTTGCCTCATAAAAGACAAGAATGGAAAACTGCTCAGTGTTACTGTGTAAATTTCTTCTGTTACTGGGTGATTGTTTCTTTTGGGCTGTCACTTCTGTTAAGTGTAGATTGTGCTGCAAGCTGCTTCTGTTGTTGTGATGAATGTCTGGCTTACAGCAGTGGCCGACAGTTGTATAATATGCAATGAGCGAATGTCGTGAATTCTTAAATTATGTAAGTCTCTGGTATCACCCACACAACAGTAACGTAGGTCAGGAATAGACCAACGGGTAAGATGAGTTCGTATCCAACTCATACACAGTTTATTTATCACAGTAACATAGACATCACAGGTAGTACATTGTCACAGGTTACTACAGCGTACAAAATGCATGGCAAATAGGTTGCAGAACACAGCAAATATCCAGAAATTGGTTGCTTACACAGCAACTCTCAGTACATCAAATATCCATAAATTAGTTGCATACACAGCAATTCGTCATAGGTAAGTACAGCAAATATCCATAAATTGGTTGCATACACAGCAATTCTCAGTACAGCAAATATCCATAGAAAAAACATACATCAAAGGAAAAGGGATTGCATACATAGCAATTCGTCATAAATAATGTGAGCCGATGTAATCCATGGCATTTGAATACAATCTTGAAAAAACTCTTCCCTTCAATAGCATACTCTGATCACACTAGCGAGACAAACAACCATCTCGAAGCCCTGCCAGATACTTAATGACTGAGATTATAGTTTCTCAGTACAACTAAGTAAAGTCGCTCATGCGCGAACTAACTGCTTGACATGTGAGCTCAGCTCATCCGTCTCTTCCCCCTACTACTAAAAACATTAGAACAGTTTCTTTATTTTTTTTAAAAACTAACACAGACTCAGTTGAGCTATGTTCCAAAATAATCGTACACAAAGTACCCAAATAAAAAATCTATCTCATGACTTTAAACGTGCTTACTAACAAAAATCAGCCCCGTACATAATAATCCCTAACACTTAACTCCCCCTCAGAATCATGACTTAACACTCAGCAATATACAAGAGCAAATGAAGAGGTGGACAGAATATTTTGAGGACCTTCTCAATAGACCAGCTCCACAAAACCCCCCGGACATCCAGCCAGCAGAAAAAGAGCTACAAATTAACGGTGAAAGACCAACGAAGGAAGAAATAAAGAAAGCCATAAAGCTTCTAGGAGATGGAAAAGTGTCTGGACCTGATGGCATTCCAGCCGAGGCCATCAAAGCAGATATCGACACGGCTACAGAGATGTTATATAAATTACTTGGTAAAGTCTGGGAAAAGGAAGAGATACCAGCAGAATGGAAGGAAGGATATCTGGTTAAATTGCCTAAGAAAGGACATTTACAAGATTGCACAAATTATAGAGGAATAATGTTACTATCAGTGCCAGGAAAAGTATTAAATAGGATTATCCTTGAGAGATTAAAAGAGTCCATAGACAAGAAACTGGGAGATGAACAAGCAGGTTTTCGACAAAACAGATGCTGTACAGACCAGACAGCCACTTTGAGAATAATAGTTGAACAAAGTCTGGAATGGAATTCACCATTATACATCGGATTTGTGGACTACGAAAAGGCATTTGACAGTGTAAACACAGAATCACTTTGGAAATTGATGAGGCATTATGGAGTTCCCCTGAAGATCATTAATTTAATAAAGAAAACATATGAAGACATGACATGCAGAGTTCTTCATGAAGAACAGCTTACAGAACCATTTGGGATAAGAACAGGAGTGCGACAGGGATGCCTCTTGTCTCCATTTCTTTTCTTATTAGCAATAGACTGGGTTATGAGAACATCAACAACACACAACAGAAATGGAATCCAATGGACTCTGACTAAGCAGTTGGATGAAAACACTTGATGAGAGGTCACAGCAATTGGGTCTGAAAATACACAGGGAAAAGACAAAGATAATGAGAATAAATGCAGGTAATGAAAACAGGGTTGAACTTGAAGAAGCACCAATACAAGATGTAGAATCGTACACATATCTTGGGAGCAGTCTAGACAAAGGTGGAGGGACAGACAGTGATATCAAAATAAGAATACAAAAAGCAAGAGGAGCTTTCATTGCATTGGGAAATATATGGAGATCAAGAGAAATCGGATCCAACGTGAAAATAAGAATCTTCAACTCAAATGTGAAGTCAGTCCTATTGTATGGCTCTGAGACATGGAGAACAACAAAGACAACAACCAAAAAGCTACAGACTTTCATAAATGGGTGCTTGCGTAGAATAGAGGGATTAAAATGGTATGACAAGGTTACCAACGTGGAACTGATGACAAGAACTAGACAAGTGCCAGTGGAACAAGAGATGAGAAGAAGGCGATGGCGATGGATAGGACACACACTGAGGAAACCTGTTGATAGCATTACAAGGCAGTCCTTGTTCTCGAACCCCCAGGGCAAGAGAGGCAGAGGTAGACCAAGAAGCACATGGAGAAGAGAGCTGGAAACAGATGAAAATGATAAAAGAACGTGGAAGGAACTTGAGATGATGGCACGTGACAGGAGGACTTGGCATGTGTTTGTTGAAGGCCTATGCTCCTTTGGGAGTGGAGGGTTATGATGATGATGATGATGAATTGTTCAGCCCAATGCAACATTGTTCGTGACTTCTGGAAATACTAGCAATAACCCGTCAATAATGACGAAAGTAAATTAAACACTGTAATATATTTTTTAAAATATTTGTAAATTCTATATAAAAGTTCCTTGATGACAACATTTTTTGTGAAAGTGCGTGGATGTGTTTCAAAGAATGTTCCCCGATAAAAAGTGTTTTTAACAAAAACTTTCAAGTTTTCATGATTTGTTCCTCGGGTGAGGGCAAGATAGAGCTGGCCGTGTCCGAAAACAGGATCATGAAGGAAAACTCCTACGTGATCAAAAGACTGTCCTTGCGTATTATTGATCCTCATTGCAAATGCTAAAATCACTGGGAAATGACGACGTCGCATCCTAAATCGCAAAATGCGCTCGCTGGGTTCTAAGTCAATGCGAGGAATTAAGACTCGTTCTCCCTTATTACTGCCAGTGATAATTTCTGCATCAATGGAATTTCGATACAAGACTTTTATGACCAAACGCGTGCCATTCAATAGTCCGTTTTTTTTTTGCGTTCAGATTTCGCAATAGCATGATAAATGCAGCAACCTTTAATTTCAGCAAATGCGGTGGCATTTCTGATGGGCACTGCTCGTTAAGGAACTCGGCTGGGAAATCAACTGCGTCGTTGGTATCATCGGAAATCATGGTATCTATGTTCCAATAAACCGTTTCATGTCCAGCGAGTAGCTCCAACAATTTAAAGTTGAGTGCTGTCACATCGACATTTTTTGGTGTCAAAATGACTTTTAAAAAAAAAATTCTGCAATTTCGTCTGGAGTTGTTGTGAGAATTTCTGTGCCAAAAATCGAATAAATGATATTTTCATTGTTCACCATTGCCTCGGGATGCTCAATCAATTCAGGATCAAATTCATCAATTTCGTTTGTCAATTGTCCGTGTTGTCGTTGTATTGCTGCTTCTTCTAGAGTCTCGCTTGCTCGTTGTGATTGACGCGATCGTCTCTTCCTCTTAACATCTGCAGCTCGTTGTGCAGTCATCTTATCATTTTGATCCATTAATAATAAGTCTGCAGTACTTTCAATTAAATTGTTGTCTTGAAGAAACAATCAAAAACTTACATTTTAAGGTTATTTTTAACAAAATGATGAGTTAAATCCGTTTCCGGAATGAAACTGGGTTCTACGCCGACTTTTCTTCGTTGAGTGTTACTATTTTCGGGAGAGTACATATAAGGGAAACAATATAATTAATGTCTAACTTTCAACCACAGTTACATCCCTTAGATGTGACCGACGTACAAATGGCGAGAATTATGGATTTTGATGATCTTGTGAATGCTCCCTTAAGTTAGAAGTGTCATTAATCTTCTATCTACATCTCTGCCAAGAGTAATCTTGCGCGCATGTAGATACATTGGAAGCCAATATTAGATACTCTTGAGTTTTGGTCACTGTTGGACCACTACTGCATTCTAGGGAGGCAATCCGTGAAACCTGCCTTGGCAGGCGATCCTCTCCCATTCTGCAGACATGGCTAAACCATCTTAGTTGGGACTGTTTTACTTGGGTCTGCAGGGGTTGGGTTTTTAGGCCTTGATGTATTGTCTGGTTGCGGACCATGTCTTTTCTTGTTACTTCAACCACCTTTCTCAGATACCTCATTTCTGAGATTTGGATGTCACTTTTGTGAGTTGTATTCATTGCCCATGACTCACATCCATACGTCAAGACTGGGACATAGTTGGAGCGGTATACAGCCATCTTCGTTTTCTTGCCAACTTCTCTTTTGCTGAGGAATCCTCGATTTATGGCTTGAAAAAGTCTCCCAGCTGCTGCTCTTCGGATAGCCAACTCTTCTTTGATGCCTCCCTTCCGGTCTATGACAGCTCCAAGGTATTTAAAGTGGTCGACCTGCTCCAGGACCTGTTCTCCCAGCTTAATCTGATGTCTTCTTTCCTCTCGTGATGTCACCATGGTTTTTGTTTTCGAGCTGCTTATGATCATCCCTCTCTTCTCCAGTTCTTCCTTCCAGACTTGCAGGTTGGATTGGAGATGTGCCTCTGATTTAGCAATTTGGGCAACATCATCAGCAAATGCCAACTCTGAAATACAGACCTGTCTCATCTTCCAGTACCCCACTGAATACTTTCTTGTTCTCTCCTTACATACCTTAATGACATCGTCCATGAGGAGTATGAACAGCTATCAATCAATACCTGTTAGCTCACCAAGGAGCATAGGCCTTCAAAAAACACATGCCAAGTCCTCCTGTTCCGTGCCATCCGCTCAAATTCTTTCCATGCTTTCCTCATCATTTTCACCTCTCTTTCAAGTTCTCTTCTCCGTGTGTTTTTTGTTCTACCTCTGCCTCTCTTTCCCTGTGGATCCCAGAACAAGGACTGCCTTGTAATGCTTACAGCAGGTTTCCCCAATGTGTGTCATATCCATCGCGAGCGTCTTTTTCTCAACTCTTGTTCCACTGGCACTTGTCTGGTTCTTGTCATCAGTTCCACATTTGTGACTTTGTCATACCATTTCAGTCCTTCTATTCTACGCAAGCACCCGTTTATAAAAGTCTGTATATATATATATATATATATATATATATATATATATATATATATATATATATATATATATATATATATATATATATATATATATATATATATATATATATATATATATATATATATATATATATATATATATATATATATATATATATATATATATCGTCATCATCGATGTGCTCGTCATTACGCATAGAGCCATCAGTGCTGCTGTTTCCGTAGCAACAAGCCTGCACCAAATCATTCAAGTTTTCTTGCAGCGGTTGTTTATATAGCGGTGTTTTTCATGACAGACAGACAGTCGGACAGGATAACAGACAGACAAGATTTGGGTGGATGGATGGATGGATGTATAGCATGTGTCATAATAGGAAGGTCATATACAGTAATCTCCGTAGAGATATGAAGAGCTGGGCATTATGAATAACGCAAGGTAACGTGCTTACTAAGAGTCACAAACAGTCACGCCCATACACGCATTAAAAAAAAATTTTTTTTGCGTTCGCCCGCTATAACTCCAGGCGAAATCTCAGGTTAGTATAACCTGAGACTGATTTTTACGTGAGTATCCCTTTTTTTTCTTGCACAGAGACAGGTGTCCCTCGACATTCAGGCAAATACTCGCCGATTTCGGAGGTACCCATTAGAGTTGGGTCGGCTCAGGAGCCGGCACTCCCTGGTCGACGACACTTCTTCAAATGTACTCACCAGGGCTCTAGTTAATCCAGTCCAAATCCCGGTCGACGAAAATCTTCAAATGTACTCGCCCAGGTTTGATCCTGGGTCACCCAGTCGCCAGCGCAGTTTAGTAACCACTACACCAGCGCGGCTCCCCACATATACAGTAATCTCCATAGAGATATGAAGAGCTGGGCATTATGAATAACGCAAGGTAACGTGCTTACTTAGTCACAAACAGTTACGCCCATACACGCATACAAACAGGGAGAGAAAGTCAGACCCATAACAAATAAGAGAGAGAGAGAGAGACATACACACAAAGAGAGAGCGAGAAGTGAGAGTAGAAGACGGAGAGAGAAAGAGAGAGAGAAAAAAATGTTTCCTGAACTGGTTCCACTCTAAACAGAAATGTAACGACTGTTTCATAATACTGTTAGTTGTGCTTCTGGTTCAGAATAATAACAACGTGAAAAGGAAGGAAAAAACACGAGACGATGATGATGATAACGTGAAGAGGAAGGATGAGAAGACCAAAGGATGATGATGATGATAATAAAATGAAGAGAAGGGAGGAAGAGATGAGACGGAAGAGAAGAATAAAAAGAAGATTATGATGAGGATGATACGAAGAGTAAGGAGAAGAAGATGATGATAATGACAATAATATAAATAATAACACAAAGGAATGGGTGAACAAGAAGAAGCAGACGAGCAGAAGTAAAAGAAGGAATGTAAGCCACTTCATTTGGTGTACATTTGACCTCATCGGTACGCCAAAAAAGAGTAGTTTACGGAGATAGAAGGTGTGGCCGGGTAGGGTAGTGGGGGTTGCTGTTTATGTCGAGAGTGTTAGGTTTAGAAACTAGCTGGTCTGCTAGAGTTGGAAATTGCTCTCTTACAGTCTTACAGGATTTAACCAGGTTCGGGGATAATCCTCTATGATGTTTTATGTTAGAGCAGATGGGATTTGCTTATGTTGCACTTGTAGCGATTAGCTTTTATTTGATACATTAATTAATTTGTATGATAGCCAACTGCAGATATAAGATTCTTCAACGGCACTGGGTTTTACAGCAACAACTTTTAATAGTCTGTACTTGCAAAACTGAACGTGGTCAATTACAACAATGTCTATGATACATGCATATGTACAGCAGTTAGCAAATTGTGTAAAAACATCTGGTACTTTTTCATTTATGCAAAGTTCCTATTGCACCTTTTCTAAAGACTTCATTTTATTTATGAGACTGTCTGCTTGGTTCTACTGTTCTCTTACGTTGAGGATTTAGATTCTGTCCTCTCTAATATACTGCCGACTCTTCAGTATAGTTCTTCTTGCAAAAGCTTCCTTTTATATTTATGTGCAAATCCATGGGTTTACTTTCCACCAATTTATAGAGCATTTCCTCTCCACAAGGTTTTAGGTTTTCATTTTAATGTTCGAACCTATTTCTGCCGTAGACTTAGCCGTGTGATCTATTAACCAAGTGAAATCGTCTTATGGTTAATATACTTACAATGTTCTGAAAAACACTATATCACACCACATCCTCGAATGCACAATGGATGAAAGAGTTAAAAGTTGATCTCTTCAACTAAATATTCACAGCGCTAGACAAAAAACACGTCTGCTAGGATTCACTTTCCTTTTCTAACTGAGATAGCGTCTGTTCTACATTCCTGCCGGCAGAACAGTAGTGAGCCTTACGATTGGTTGGAGATCACATGACTAATGCTTCGCGTTATCGAAGCGAAGCCGGCCTAGTTAAAGATCTGTGTCAAGATTTTTTTAATATCTTCTGTTTCTCTCATGTTAATCTGTGCCTCTTTCTGTTACTGGTATAAAATGCATGTTGACAACAGTTTATTAGTCATAGTGGGGGGCAGGGTGTAATATCATTTCTGTTCCTGTCATTGGTTTCATATCCCAAGGCTTCAAGTACTTTAAAAATGTTGAAGTTATTTTCTTCCTGATGTTCTATAATCATAGGTGTAATTTATTTACTCTTTTAATTCCAAGTATTTTACAGCTTATTCATAGAGGTTTTGAAGGTATCCACATCCTTATTGTCATGTTGATCTTTTCTCCATAAAACAGTTTATCCTTCTTTGGTTAACCATAATGTTTTCTTTTCTAATAAATGATCTGGTTGGTCATTGTTATATAAAAAAATTTGGTAGTCATATGGGTGAAGACTTCTAAATTATAATGTAACCATTTACATGTTTACATGCAATCACATTGTTCACAATAAAAGCATTAAAACCTCATAGCTTGTTCTTATTTATTTGTGTCTGAATGTTTCCTATATTTGATATTTTCCAAATGGTAAGTATATCAATTCGTTCCAAGTCCATCACTGTAGAGAATGTTCTCTATTACATTTTCTCAAAATATGTGATGTTTGTATCCAATATCCACACAGGTAATAGGTCTGGTAATGATCCTGTCCATTTATGATTCAGCGACAATCTTTCTTTTTCTTTCCTGTTTTCTGTCAACACGTTATTTTTATATGTGAGCCATAGCTTAAAATTATTATTTATTATTACCAGTCTTTTGCAAAAATCAACCTTGCACTAACTTTGTTGTAATATTCATACATCAACTTATTCAATCAATCATTAACAGAATATGTTTACATGTCATTGAAATAAATTTGTTATATTCCCATTTTTCTTCTTTTCTCAAGACAAGGTTCCTGGCAGTCTGGCGACTATGTATCCTTACTAATCTCTGGTTCCCACGGCTGTTTGCGAGCGATCTTTTAGTTATTTCCCCTTTTTCCCCCGACCGCGCTATTTATAGCCCACTTGACATAGGTCACGTGGTCAGCTTCCTAATGGGAAAAACATGTGGCGATGTTTACTTTTGATAGGGCTTAATTAATGCTTTTAGGCTACTTTTTTATTATAAATACCGGCTTTAATTTTGCGTAAAGCTAGACTAGAAATGTTAGAGTAAATTTTAGAACAAGAACAAACATTTTATCACAATTAGAACAGAAGATATAATAGTCTGAAATAGTGTAAAATTTACGTTTTTTTTTATATTTTGTTATGGTTTGTTTATAATGCAATTTTCACTAAATCGGTCACAATCAACATGCATAACGAATTACAGAAATCAAAAGTAGAAAACCTGCAGAAAATGGATATCAAAGATTTGTTTTGGTTTCATTCGTCAAACATTAATTATTGAAAGTTTAAATTGCAAGTCCACATTTATTACCTTAAAATAACACACCCAATTGTCCCCAAAACATGTTTGAATTGCTTTTATGCTACTTTATTATTATAAATACCGGCTTTAATTTTGCGTAAAGCTAGACTAGAAATGTTAGAGTAAATTTTAGAACAAGAACAAACATTTTATCACAATTAGAACAGAAGATATAATAGTCTGAAATAGTGTAAAAGTTACGTTTTTTTTTTTACATTTTGTTATGGTTTGTTTCTAATTCAATTTACACTAAAACGGTCACAATCAACATGCATAACAAATTACAGAAATCAAAAGTAGAAAACCTGCAGAAAATGGATATCAAAGTTTTGTTTTGGTTTCATGAGCCAAACATTAATTATTGAAAGTTTAAATTGCATGTCCACATTTATAACCTTAAAATAACACACCCAATTGTCCCCAGAACACGAGAGCTAACAATTATCTCAATCATACATCATGAGTTCTGATCCAGTCTGCGCAATGTTTTTCTAATATGTGCTGTTTATGAATTGTCTTACTAGGGAATAGCTTTCTGAACAAAGACATATAAGTCTCTATCGATGCTGTTATTGATTCTTTACTAATTGGTTTACTGTGTGATATTTTGTTGTGTACTTTATCTTGTCGGGATAGAATGCTAAAGCTCTCACCATTATATGGCACAACATGAAGGGTAGAGCGAGGTGCAGAGAGCGAACAAACTCTTATCTAGAGTACGTTTTACACACAAGCTACACACACACACAGTAACTCCCACACATTGCCTGAACAATCTACACTAGCACTCAAGTAGAACGGAGAGCCAATCTGCACTCACGAGAGAGATCGCGCGCGAGCCAACTTGGCTCGCTCTTATGCCTTAGTAGTCCATCATGAGGGGGGGACACACAGTGTAGGAGAGCATCGCTCGTAGACCTGCATCTTCACCGGGCAGCGTGACTAGATCAAAGGTTTTTATATCGAAACGAAGCTATTACTTAACGCGATTCGCCCACACAATGTCACTAATAATATAAGTGTTTTACAACTAATATTTAAATGACGGTCATTGGGGGGGATCTCTACTACACACACACACATCACACGATAGAGGCAACTGGCGTCCATGACTCTAATTATTCATATCTCGTCCACGTAATTATATTACGCTTTTCTCTCAAATCGAAAGAACAGATGGACTTCAAATAGAAAGAGACGCAGGAGGGCTGAGAAACAGGATAACGCATGCAACACGCGTCGCGCGATACACAATTACTACTATCACTGCGTGTAAGGCCACATGCACTAAAGTTTTTTTACAAGCCCTTGGAATGTGTCAACACATTCACACTCATTGGGATACCTCACATGCTATAGGTCTCTCTCTCATATACGGGGACGTATCGACAATCGGGAGAAGCACAAAAATTAGTTATCCAAAAAAACGTCTCCTGATCGAGACGATTTTATGCCAGGCTCTGTCTAATACTCTACACTCGTCTTGACACAGCACAGCGTCATATAATTAATGATTGTTGAGTTTACACTCGCAGAGATCCTCAACCACCCCTAGTACTGAAATCCCCCATGTCGCCTCTATATACCTCTATCGCCAATCTGTAGATCCTCCAACGTCCCCGGAAAGGTGAGCGTTATACGGCGTACCACGCGGCAGAAAATAGATCTCAATCTATTTCTATGTATCTCTAAAAACACACAACACAACTCACACACACAAAAACCATCTATCTACTCTCTCTCTATACGAATCGAATCGAAGATACACATCTAACATACTAGATCGCATCTTCACAGAGCGTTTTAGGTCAGAGCGAAGGGCACACATAAGGAGATATAATTGAACAAGAGAAAGATACTACTTTCAGAGAGATAAGAGCGAGAAAAGGTGAGAGAATTACGATAACAACAGGAGTTATCCGCGTTAAAGCTAGAAGAATTAGTAATTAATCCCAAATGCGTCCACCTAATCTGCTATTTCTCAAACAGATTGGTTTTTATGTAGATTTGTGAGTGGTTGGTTATTGCTACGAACACGTCATCAATTGACCGTAGTAACGTAATTAGTTTCTTGAAATTGAATAACACAGTATAATGGGGACGTATGTTTTCCATAGGTACCAATTATTTAATTAATCTGTGAGCGCCGCCGAGAATCCGTATTTCGAAAATGTTATTGCATACAGTGATTGCCAGAACTCTTTTTACGCACTTTGATGCGCGACGCTGAAAAAAAGCCAAGACATAAATCTAGCGCGCGATCGCTTTAGTGAGCTCACTAATGATTCCACTACAAAATTTCTGTATGGTTTGAATGATATTTCACACATGTAGAGCGACTAGTACGAGGCGTGTATCTAGATTCATAAAGGAGGGACACAGCCTTATGAGAATGTTGTTTTCTAATGGACATGTAAATTTACTGGCGAAGGCGTAATAACGTATCTCCGCTGGTCAGCAGACCTAAAATATTACTATTCGCGAGCGGGTCCGGGACGTAAGGAAAGCGATCATGGCGCTGTGGCAAGGAACATCAGCTCCTTTTCGTTCGAGAGAAATGGTTCTGTTTTACAGTGAGAATTGAACCTAAATAACACTTCTTGATATCTGTCTCTAAATAAGGGGCCTGCATATCGGGGCGGGGCGGAGTTGCGCTCCGACAAGAGGATGTCACAATTAGGGTGGTACCGTTCGCTGCAGTGTGTTGAAACAATACAAAACAGGGAGTATCGTAAAAGGTAGGATAGAAGAGTGGATACCGTTGCCCGCCCTGTGATCCGAATGAACTTGTAAAGGGAGGGAGACAAGGGTATTTAAAAGATTATCTGTAGCGTATTGACATACTGTTGTTGAGGTGGTTCATGGGATTTTAACGGTGATAAACAATTTTTGGTTTGCATTATGTTGTTATGTAGGTCGCATAAACTTTGCATCACACGGCGTTCCACCGTCATTCCTACGTTGAGAAGGTTTAGTGGCTCGTCCATCATCAAGTTCACTAAGAATGATTGACTATCTCGTAGTCTTAATTATGGTATATATAATTTGGTGTGAGTGTTGGTATGTTTGTTTAGTGGGGATGTAGGTGGTAATTGTTTGGGGTTGTAAGGTGTTTGTTGGGAATTTGGTTAGTATGGAAGTTAAGATGTTAGATTTGGGGGGTGGTGGAGGATGGTTTCTTAGTTGTGATTGGTGGGTGTTGTTTGGTATGAAGGAGGGGGGATGTAAGGTAGGGGTAGTGTATATAATGGTAAAGAGTTGATGATTTAATGGTTAGTATTTGATTTTTAGTTGGTAAAGTTATGATTTAATTTTTTTGTTTTTTTTGTTTTAAATGTGAAAGAGTCTGGGGAGGGGTGCCGCCATCACGCAAGATAAGCTGATGTGGCCAGCTGAGCTCAAAATTATGTACCCCCATCTTAAAATAACATTGTAACATAAACTTAAGAGGGGAAGTAAATTGTTTTAATATCAGGAACTGAGAACATCCCAATACTAGTTCCAATAAAGACAAACTATTGAAGTCATGATGACAAATACCAACAGAGCTTGAACAAAACAAAACCAGTATTACCTCATATTACTACTACACAACTGACACACATAGGATACTTTTAATAATATATGTCACTACAATATTCATATTGAGAAATTCTGTACATATAACTTGTAATTAAAATTGATTGTGATTCCTGGTTCCCTTTGTAATTGAATCAGGACACATATTCATTCATGACAGCAACGAATACATATTGTTATTTGAAAAGTTATCAGTGACTCCTTTAAGATATCCTTGTAGAGTGTTTTATGTATGTGAGTGTCACAGTGTTGTCAAGTGTGGTGGAATAAATTAAATTGTTTATCTGTCTGTTGTTGTTATGACTTACACTTCATCATACACATACCCTAGACATACAACGTAGTCATCACACTATTCCAGAATAATTCTGTCTGAGATATATATATATGTGGCAGCAAGTAAGGTTATCTATAATACACTACTCTTATTAGATATAGATACCTTCACAGCTGATCTCAGTCAGTACACTAAGTCCCCTATAAATATTTATAACATCCCACTTCACCACATATATTGGGGTCTCGCTCTTGGGATTTTGAATCTTTACCTATTACAAATATTGGGGGTAATTCACTTCAGGGAATATAAGAATTAAAAGGTATCCTTGGGTGGAATTAAATAAGGTTGAGCTCACGGTGCCTGTGTTGTCCATTAGATATATATTTAGAGATTGAATTGTTGGTTAGACATTGTATAAATTTACCTGATAGACAATGGCGGACCTGGCCAAATTTCGATCTGCTGCTGTTCAGACTGCAAAAGAGTTAGGATTAGATGGGCAAGTTATGGTTGCCTATGTCACCACGGAATGTGACAAATTTATTGAACGCGAAGAAAGAAGGTTTGAAGCCGAAAGAAAGTTAGAGGCTGAAAGGGAAATTAAGAAGTTACAGATTGAGGCTGAGGCTAAGAAATTGGAAGCAGAAGAAAGAAGATTGACTGCAGAAAGGGAAGCAGAAGAAAGAAGATTGACTGCAGAAAGGGAAGCAGAAGAAAAGAAATTAGCTGCAGAAAGAGAAGAAAAGAAATTAGCTGCAGAGAGGGAAGCAGAAAAGGAGGAGAAGAGATTACAAAGGGAACATGAGTTACGACTAAGGGAGTTTGAGTTTCAGGGCCATGCTCCTGAAAATGGTGCCAGTCCCTTTGCCTCTGATGCTACTGCTAGCCAGGGAGCCTCAACCTCAGCTATGAATTTTCATTTAGATCATTTTGTTGAGAAAGACGATGATATAGAGAGCTACCTAAATAGGTATGAACTATTAGCTACCACGTATGGGTTAGAGAGAGAAAGGTGGAGCTTAAAGTTATCTCAGGGACTTCGTGGGGCAGCTTATGAAGTTTTTGCAAAAATGAGCAGAGGTGATCAGGAAAATTATGACATGCTAAAGCAAGCTCTTTTGTTAAGATATGAAAAGAATGCAGAATTCTATAGGAAAAAATTTAGGAATGCTAAACTACTGTCAGGTGAAACCTATCACCAGTTCTCTGCACGAATAGAGACATACTTGGAGAAATGGACTTCTCTGGGGAAAACCCAAGATCTTAAGGAAATGGTCCTTATAGAGCAATTAAGAGAGTCCATGGCTCCAGACCTGAGAAAGTTTCTCATGGAACAAGGTGCAGAGAGGCTGGGTGAGTTGCTAAATGTTGCTGAAAGGTATCAAGCAGCTCAAGCAGAGGTAACAGGTAATAAAAAGAAACAAGTGGATAACTTTAGGGCACCACAGAACTTTAATAAATTTGATCCTAGGGATCAAAACAAAGGTAAGCACCAATTTGATAGGCCACGGTATGAAAATAAAAATAAATTCCCACAATTCGATGAAAGGAAATATGATGAAAGAAAATCTTTCAACCAAGGAAAAAGGTGGTGTAAGAATTGTCAGATGGACAATCATGACCCTGACCGTTGCAGAAGGAAACCTGTGTATATGGCAACCCTTCAGGTCAGGTCGACCTCAAGACAGGAGGAGGATATTATGTTGGATACCACTCCAGATGAGATGAGGAAGGCACAGGCTGGGGATAAAACACTCAAGCCTTGTTTCAGGAAATTGTCAACTTGTCATACAACTCCAGGCAAGGGAGAATTTTACATGAAAAACAAGTTGATGTATAGGAAGACTGGAGCTAGATCCAAAGGTCAGGGACAGCTGGTACTTCCTAAAAGATATAGGGCAGACTTAATAAGGAGCCTACATGTGAAACCAGATGGGGACCATGAGAAGATAGGTACCATCATTCAAAAGGTGGCTCACAATTATTATTGGCCCAAAGCAAGATGGGACATTGAGAATTTTGTAGAAAGGTGTAGCATAGCACATGAGGGAACACCCACAAGTGGGAACATGGATCAGGACCTGGACACGCCACGGGGCAAAATTAGGCCTGATAATAAAAAGAAAAGTAGATTTGATAAAGTGGACCAAATGGAATGGGAAGCCCCTTTTCACGGACAAGCTTCACTTAACTGTTTTACAATGGCCACTATGCGGAGAGTGCAAAAAGATGTCTTACCCCAGGATAAGCCGAAAATCCCTCAATCGGACTTAAACAAACTGGAGGAAGAGGATGTAGAGAGGAAATCTCTCATCAAGAATTTTAAGTGGGGAGAAAGCCCCAAAAGAAAAATTGGTAGCGGTCGTTTTATGCATGATAATTCTTGGAAGAAAAATCATCACTATAGAGCTTCGAGTGGAAGAGACCATACCGGTGCATGGACAAATAGGTCCACAAAAATAAAGGTCCACATGTAGCTTTGTTAAGAACGTGGACTGATGAAAAGGCAGAGGAAAACATTACATCTTCATACCAATATGTGAATGAGCTGACCACTCGTTTAAAAACTGGCTGGAAACTTGCCAATGAAAATTTGAAACAAGCCAGGAAGAAACATGCTGCCTATTATAACAGGAAGGCGAAAGACAGAAATTTGGCTGTGGGAGAGAAAGTACTGCTTCTTTTGCCCGGGAGTCAGAATAAGTTACAAATTGGATGGCAGGGTCCATATACAGTTCTAGAGAAGGTGTCTAGAACAAATTATAAGATAGATAAGAAGGGGAAAGAAAAAATCTATCATGTGAATCTCCTGAAGAAATATTTGGAAAGAGAACATCAGGAAGAGACACACTTGTTGACCTTGTCCATCGCCATGGAGATGAAAAAGGAACCACTTTCATCATTTGAGTATCCATTACACCCCTGTGAGACAGCAGCACAGGTGAAAATCAGTACACATTTAACGAAAACTCAGAAAGAGAGAGTGCAACAGGTTCTAAATAATCATGCAGAGGTGTTAACAGACCGACCAGGGCATACAAACCCATTGGAATATGATATGAAACTGATAGACCCCACACCTGTCTGTATGAAACCATATTCGATTCCGTTTGCTAAGGAGAAAGCTTTGAAGGAAGAGATAGACTATCTGTTGAAGGAAGGAATTATTTCACCCAGTGAATCTTCATATAGTTCCGGTGTTGTACTCTTAAGGAAGCCCTCTGGAGAACATAGACTCTGTATAGATTACAGGAGACTGAATGCTATTACAGAAGGACAGGTGGATCCATTGCCGGATACAAATCAGCTGTTTGCCAGACTAAATAAAGCTAAACATTTCTCAAGGGTGGATCTGAGTAAAGGATAATATCAGATTCCAGTAAAGCCTGAGGTTAGACCATACCTAGCTTTTAGTACCTCAGAAGGACACTATGAGTTTAATAGATTGCCATTTGGATTGAAGAATGCGCCTAGTGTCTTCTCTAGAATGATGGGAAAATTGTTGGATGTAAACATTTCGGAGGAACGTAATGAATCCCTGAGTTGCCTCTTTGATTGAGGATATTCCGAATGTTTCATACAGGATAATAAGAAGATTATGGGATCCACTACGAAAACTCTGCTATCACCAGGTATATGTTATCTCCTCATAACGTACATTTTGAGGGAAATATAATGTTCTCTGGACATGTCAGTGCGCAGACACAGAGAAGAGAAATGGTGAATACGGGTTGCGAAGCAGCATTAAGACAAGCACTCACACTTGCGGCTGTTCAGTAACATAACCGAAATATATTATTGGTTGTAGAAGTCTGAGGCAGATTTCATGAGTAGTGCCTACTCTGAATGGACCCAACTACATAAAACCATGATAGCACCACAGCAGAGTAAAGTCAAGTTGACTTACATTTATCTATGTGTATATAGAATAAAGGACTGACATGGGATGTCTGTTTTAAGAGGGGAGGTGTCGTGAAATATTCTAATCCACATATATAAATTAAAAGGTAGATGCAAAGCCTAACAAATAAATTCTAATAAAGAAAAGAGCAATGGTAAAATAACAGTGCTGTCACAAAGAATGTACTCGAAATCCCCTTTGTTTTATGCTTCGTCTGCAAATTGTAACGTTTCCACGTTAAATATAAGCCACTGCATAAATACAAGCGTTTCCACAACACATTAAAACGGGTATTGCATTTCTAAGAAAAACATTGAAAGGCAGACTGCGTAATGACCTAAATTAATCCTAACATTAATTATATTACGTTACCAAAACGAACGAACAGATGGACTCAAATAGAAAGAGAGAGGGAGGGCTGAAAATCAGGAACGCATGCAACACGCGTCGCGCGATACACAATTACTACTATCACGCGTGTAAGGCCACATGCACTAACTTTTTTTTCAGACGGACAGTGATAAATTCACTACCCTTCCCAGAGTTAGGTTTTTAAATCCTGAAAAACTCTTATTAGAAAAGATAACATTAGATGGGTTTACGTTTGAAAACATTACAGTACCCAGACAGCACATCTTCGAAACAGGAGGTAGAAGAAATTGCATATTTTGAACGCAGCCACTTAGCTCTTTTAAATTTGTAGATTTGGGTTCCTTAGGGCTTGCTGACAAAGAATATGTAAAACGTTACGCAAATAGTCTAGGAATTAACAAGTTATAGCCAAAATAAAATGATGGTGCTGTCAGACAACACCCAAAATCAGAATCGCTCAGTGGTAGATTTTTTAAACCTTCATTGTACGGGAAATGGGCCACAAGTTACATTTGAACTGATTGGCTGGAATGATATGTAAGGCTAAACACGATTAGTCGGACTATAAATGCTATCCTTGGTTGTTAGGGGAGACGTAGGAAGGTAAAATTTTTTCAAACACTTGTCGAAACGTGGCTCCATTGGCCAGACTCGCTGATATAATCACTTAGGAGCGTTAGTTCGAGACCACTAGTTCAAATAAGCTTGATAAAGCAACAGTGCGTTGAAGCCAGCTCATATTTTTGCTAAAATAAAAGCCTGGAACATAAGCAGATGGGAATTTGTGCTAGTAATTGTGCCAGAATTCATTGCTAGTCAACGTATCTGTGTTTATTCTATGAATTGTGGTAAGCTTGAAACATTCAGTATCTTTTAATGAAAAGTGAATGTGAATTGTTAATTTATGCCTGTATATATGTGTAGTTCAGTAGCAAACATGATGTAAAGCCTATAATGCTCCAGCCTGAACAGAAGGTGTCGGAGGAAGTAAAACTGCATGGAATGGCCAAACAGTACACTGACACCTAGATTATTGATTAGACAGAAATAATGCTGGAATTGCAGAGGCGTAGTAACCATTAAGGAGGTTAATACTGGTATAAAGTATTTCAGATGAAGCTGACAGTTGGCCTAACGCTCTGAACTCAATGTTTGTGATGTATTGTGCTCAGTGTAGAACTAGAGTATCAATTAGTTATGAAGTAGAAGGTACATCCTTCTTGTTTTCAGGGACCGTGGTCTTGACGTTATTGAGCAGCACCTGGTCAGAGCTTTGCTGAATCCAGAGTCGGACAGCATACTCCTTGGTCCATTTAGCTATCAGTGAGGTGTCTCCAGAGCCCAGGGGAGAAATCGAGCAGAGGAGTCTTTTCCTGCCGCCATCACGCAAGATAAGCTGATGTGGCCAGCTGAGCTCAAAATTATGTACCCCCATCTTAAAATAACATTGTAACATAAACTTAAGAGGGGAAGTAAATTGTTTTAATATCAGGAACTGAGAACATCTCCAATACTAGTTCCAATAAAGACAAACTATTGAAGTCATGATGACAAATACCAACAGAGCTTGAACAAAACAAAACCAGTATTACCTCATATTACTACTACACAACTGACACACATAGGATACTTTTAATAATATATGTCACTACAATATTCATATTGAGAAATTCTGTACATATAACTTGTAATTAAAATTGATTGTGATTCCTGGTTCCCTTTGTATTTGAATCAGGACACATATTCATTCATGACAGCAACGAATACATATTGTTATTTGAAAAGTTATCAGTGACTCCTTTAAGATATCCTTGTAGAGTGTTTTATGTATGTGAGTGTCACAGTGTTGTCAAGTGTGGTGGAATAAATTAAATTGTTTATCTGTCTGTTGTTGTTATGACTTACACTTCATCATACACATACCCTAGACATACAACGTAGTCATCACACTATTCCAGAATAATTCTGACTGAGATATATATATATATGTGGCAGCAAGTAAGGTTATCTATAATACACTACTCTTATTAGATATAGATACCTTCACAGCTGATCTCAGTCAGTACACTAAGTCCCCTATAAATATTTATAACATCCCACTTCACCACACTAGTACCTTGTCCATGTGTGAGCAAACTGGACCAGACCTAGTACACAGATCTTGAAACTGAAGTTTGGCCAGCGCATCTTGTGCATTTTCAAGTCTAACTTTAAAATTATCTGTCTCCTCCTTATCCTCACAAAGTTCAATACCTACCTGAAAAATTCAATTTTAGCTCCTAATTCTTCTGCCTATTTCCAGTTCCTACTAAATCTCTTCAAGTTCTTAAAAGTACTAATGTTTGCATGTATCTCTTGCGAATTCTCAAATATCTTTGCGTCTATTGTATCAGCTACCTGTTCTAGAAGTCTGTGGTGTTTCAAAACAATGCCTAATAAAATATGAAGGTAAGGAGGAGCTACATTTTCAATTTCAATCTCTAACATTGGTTTGTGTAAACAATTATGGTAATGTGCCACTTACCTTTTATTCCCTTTCCCATATTTCATATATCTATTGTAATCTCTTATCAACATGGCCAAACTTCTTGGTTTGCAAGTTGTATGCTCTCTGGATGTCTTTGATGAAAATGTTTGGTTTGTCTGGAGCTCAAGGAATATACCCATGTCTGTGGTGTCTCCAGCAAAACAAGGAAATAATCCCCGAATAAGAAAACAACAACTTGTTTACCATCCCACTCTAAATATTTTAGTGACTCTATCTGAGCTTTCATGCCATTCATAAATATTTCTAAATTATCATATGTATCTCTGACTCTAGCCATTGATAAAAGGATGGTATTAGATTTAGAATTTGGTTTCTCTAAATTTACTACCTGCATTGTAACTTTGAATGAAAGAAGATATACAAACAGTTACTTAGAATTCGCTGGCAGCCGTCGTGTGCACAGGATTGTCTACCAAAGAACACCAATGGAACAGTCCTTATCTCACACACAATTAAAAAAAAAATTCATATTATAAATAGAAGATTAACAAGACTTGAAAGATAGATCAAATTATGTGGAAGTAATCTATCTATAGCTTTACATGTTTTCTGACGCTTATATACGTAGCTAAATATCATTATAAATGAATGAAAATGCAAAAACAGATGGTGCTTTACAAAAAGTTATTTTTTTACTACCTTATTTAAGATTTGTGGGTATCAGGAATGCGTTTAAAGGGATTTAAATGCTATAAAATCTGGTGACAATATGCTTGTTCTTGTAATGCCACACTCACAAAACTGACTACCACACATTCTCAAGATATGAAACCAAAAAAAAAAGTATGTGGAAATAATCTTTAGCTTCCCTTCGAGAAGTCTTTATAATTATAAACTCAAACGAATGGGCCGATTTTTAGATATTAAATTAATAAAAAGATTACTTATTTTATGAATTTCCTTAAATGATGACGCTGTTTTCAAAAGTCTGTAACTCCGTCAAAACTAATTTCAAACAAACAAAAATGCAATCAAAAATAGAACACAGAACAAAGTTATAGTACACAAAAGAATTTTAGCGCTGTGTTTATCCAGAACGAGTGTGTAATGATTTATATTTTACTGATTTTACTCACACATCAGCTGATTTTCCCCGCCAAAAACTAAAATAGTCTTTTACGGTGCACACAAAATTTTATACCCGGTGTCAGAATTCCTGTCACCGAAACTAAAAGAGCGCTCTGGTATAGGGCACAAACAGCCGTGTTCCATGTAACATTTTTCTTCTTTTGTTCTCCTTTTTTTTTTCTCAATGTATCATTTTATGTCTTTCCACAATTCCATGCTATGTGGGTCCTGTCTAGTTCTCTTGTTATAACCAGAAATATATCCTTAGTGAACCTTATGAGCTGTAACTGTCAATAAATTTTTTTAACAACACATCTTACAATCATTATTATAAATATCAACTCGAATGTCTCAATTCTGTAACAGTATAGATAAAACATATTATACATAATATTTTCATGTTCAACACCAGTTCTGCCTTCGCAGGTCGAAGGTTATTCAGAACTCTATGGTGTTTATAACATCTGCTGCTACAGCCAGATGATCAATCTATATTTCTTAAATTTTTAATAATTTAAGTTAATTATTATTATGGGGCATGAGGATACATTTATTCCAATGGTAATCCATGATTCAGCAATATGGATGTCCAATCTAGGTAGTCTTTTATAATATTATATCCATCCATTGTATATGGATCTATGACACGTCAATCCATGGGGTTTACATTGTTCTTGGTCCATATATCATAAGGGTGATCCAAGCTCAGTATTGTCACAATGTCTCCATCATATTTCAATCCTCTGATTTGTTGTATTATTTAATTTAAAATACCATAAGCATTTTAATATAACCAGTAGCAAGCAATATTCATGTGCATTCATTTTATTATAATCAGGTTCACAATATAAGGCAAGTGGCAAAAATATCAAGAAATTATTCTTTTCTCCCAAAATATGGAGATATTAACATTTTATTCCATTATTATTATTGTCTTTAACCTCTGCGGTTCTATGGGATATGCATGGTCCATTTGTATATCCATTGTCCATGGGTGATCCAAATCTCATATAGTTCCATTATGTTCTGGGTGCATCAGCATTCAATCTTTTTTTTTTTTTCATTTAATCTCCATTGTGTCCTTAACACTTTTGGTTCCATAGGATTTTCACAATTCATTTGTGTCTTTTGTCCAATAATGATCCATGCATTTATGGTTCTCATATGTGGCGATCATATTCCTCCGATTTGTTCTATGTTCATAGAACCTAGAAAATTTCAATTATTTTCTCTGTTATCCTTGTAACTACTCAAAATTATTCATTATTCCATTCTAATGTGAGCATTAGTGCATAAACCGCACAGCAAAACATTAGTTGTGTCAACATAAAATTTCACCATAATATAAAATGACATCTTCATCATTGCTAAACAGTTGCTTCATTCTTAAATAGGACATCAGTGGTATCATCCGGTAATGGGGTATTCAATGTGGGATCAGCATATACAAATGCTATAGAAGGGTATTTCATTTGCTAAAATCAGCATGCGCAAATGTCATTGGGGTACTTGTCATAGGCAGTATCAACAAAATGCTGCTGGAGTATCAGAGATCCTGCTGGTGGGGGTATGACTGGTGATGGGCAGTGGGAGTAAAAACTAATTTCTCACTCTGAAATGGTGATCTATTTTCTCTTTTTCTTTTCTTTTATGTCGGCTGCTAACATCAGGGCAGTCAATGTTTTACAATATTGGTTTATCATCATATCATCAAAATGTGTGAGGGTGGCATATAAACAGATAACACATTCTATAAAAACATTCCAAATGTGTTCTCTTCTTTTCATTTTTCTTTTATGTCTTGTCTCTTTTCATTTTTTTTTCTGTTTGATTTCTTTTCTGGATTGCATTTTTTTCTTCTTTGCTTTCAATATATCAAAATTTCAATTCTTTTCTGACAATGTATCACAATTTCAAGAGAATGATAATACTCAGTCTACGAAACACTAGAGATACTACCAATTCTAAACAATAGGGCTGCAAGCAATAGATAAGGTCAGAAAAGAATTAACATAGTGGTGACTGCTGTCAATAAGGGGTAAGGAGATGATACTGTAAGTTCTTGATAGATAGGTAGAAATTTAAGATCTCCTGATTACAACATTATTGTAATTCGAAAGGATGGAAGATGATTTGGATAGAAAAACTCATGTCATCTCAAAATAGTGGAAAGAAAAATAGTAAGTTAAGGATATGTGATAGTGGAGTGAGGAAAATTCTACAATAGTGAATTAAAAGTTGGATATACAACTTCTTATGCGAAGTAAACAAATTTTTTTGTGAACTTGCTAAAATAAATAAATCCTGTGGAGAAAATAGGATAGCATGCAATAATAATTACAGATGTCATAGTGGTGTCAGTGTGATGGATCTAAGTGAATATATGTTAGATGAGGTAAGATAATTGGGAAACAAAGATATTAGTATCAGGTAAGAAGAAAATTTCTTGTGCAAGGGTTGCCTGCATGAAGATGCACTAAGATGCACGGAAAATGAATCACCGGGGTCTGGAACTGTAAGGACAAGAAGTCTAGTGAATGAATCGTGGATAATGATCAGTTACAAAAGTATAGATCAATGTTACAGCAGAATCAGTGGGACACATGTGTTATGGGTAAGGTAATATTTCTAAATATCAAAAACTGTCTGACTAATGAGGGTGTCTGTAAACAAGGAACATTGTATCTTTTGTGTTATCTTTATTTCACAAGACCACAAAATGTTTAACTAGAATCCTCTGTGGGCTGTTCTTGAGTGTTCTCTGGTCGTCAGAAGCTTATTTCCGGGGAACAACTTTCTGGCATTAAGTCATCTATAACTGTCAATCTGAACATAGTCTGAAAATAGAGTACATTTAGAAACGTTAGTACATTGTTAAAAAGTAAGTGCACATTTGCGTAGACCGTACATGGGATGGCATGTACATGAAGATACGAGGGCGTGTTTCAGCAAAGCTTTAGTAGTTCCTTCAGTTTCTCTGCCATCTCTAACCTTGCAATGTCTCGACTGGATAGGCGAGCATCATATTGGGTAGCAGTGGTGATGGGTGTGGTAGGCGACACTGCATTTGCTGATTGTTGGGGCACTGAGGACATTGACGAATGCGGTGATGGCTTAACATCTTTTAATTGCGGTGATGGTTTCACTGTGGTTGGGGTTTGCATGGCTGGAACATCTGTTAGTTTTGAGGCAGGTATATGTTTCGCCTTGATTTTTCGTCTGACCTGGTTCTGTGGTATGTTAACACCGTTTACAGTGGGCGCAGTAATTTGCACACTGTTGTTTTTGACAAGTTGAGCTGAGGCTAATACTTCTCGGCTTGGTTTCAAAACATTCCTACGTTTCTTCATAATCTTTCGTCTGATCTCATTTTGTGGCAATTTCGTGCACTTAATGACAGGAGATGATGCGTCTGATGAAGAAAAACAGGTACGTTTGCCAGCTGCTTGAATCTCCGGGGATGAAGTACTAGCAAATGATGTATCAGTTGTGCAACGAGGACCAGGCGAATCTATACCAGAGTCTCCCTCATATTTGTTGGTTATCATCTCACCGTACGTTTGAACAGGGCGAATATTGGATATTTCGTCGGTGTGAAAAAGTTGTTCTGGTATTTCTTGAGTGTCCATGTCAGAGTCTGTTCGTTCATTAGCAAAGGTGTAACTTGGGGCTCTGTGACGAAATTTTGCCTTCCGAACAGGTCGATTAGAAGGTTCGGTGGAGTTCTTTTCATGTGTGATTATCTTGCCTGTATTTTGATTAACAATGCCGGTGGATAAATACTTTTCGTGTGCAACTGTCTTGTCTTTATCTTGATGAACAGTGCTGGTGGATGAATATTTCTTGTGTGGGGTTATTTCTCTTTCATCCCTGTTTACTGCGTCTTTTACTAACCAGATAATTTCGTCGCGTTTGGCAGATAGGTCCATATCAAATTTAATCTCCAGCATATTATACACTATCTTGACCGTGAGAATGTTGAGATCACCCTTTCTCACAATCTTATGTATCTCTGCCCGCAGCTCTTCTGTGCTGGGACCAGTGGGTGGAATAGGTCTCAGGGGTGTTTGTGTGGCTGACTGTTGCACCGCCGTTCGAGTGTGTTGTTTCAGTGGTTCACAAACCTGACCCGATGTGTCAGCGTTTGTCTGTGTGGCAATGGATATCATTTTAGGTTCATTGATATCTGTGTCTTGAAGCCGTTTGACTTGGGTTGGTCTATTATGAAAGGGGTTATGTAGCGTCGTGTTTACTTTCACAGAACTGACCTGTTGACGTTCAAGAAATGGTCTTCGCCATGGATGTAGTGGTTTTATAACAGCACGAAAACCTTCATCTGTGGTGACGATGCATTCCCTGTCAGATGCATGGAGATTCTTTATTTCGTAGGTCCTTTGATGCCTGACATTGTTGATTACGTTTCTGACTGCAATACGGTAATCTCTTCTGTTGAGACTGTTCCAGTGGTTCTTAGTACGTTTATTGAAGCGATACAGGGGACTGTCGGATTCCTTACTGCAACGTCTCAGTATACGTGGGTAATGTAGGTTCCTCATATCGTCGACAAAGTAACGTTCCGCATCCGCGTGTGTCACTGCATTCATCCTGATAGAGGTGTGATTACAATAATTCATATCTGTCACATGAATAATGGGATGTAAGCTCAAGGATTTACGTTTGGGATAACCTCCCGTCAAAAAACGATTTTTCCACTTGTCAGAGTCAGAGGGGCGGCGTGGGTTGGAGAAACTTGAGGAGGGGAACTGATGGGCAAAGCTCTGACACAGTGATGGCTCATGCTGCATAGGGTAACTTTCCGTCAGCAAATATTTCTCAGACATGTCAATCGGTGGGCTGTAATGGTTGTGCATGCGTTTGCTGCTGTTGTTGTACTCCTAGTGTGGGTATTTTCTCTTGAGGTCCATGTTTCGTTAATGCTTCTGCTCTTTTATAGAGGACTGGCACGGGCACCAAATAAGATGTTTGTACAGCAGTTAACAAATTGTGTATGTCCGGTAATAATATACTGCCGACTCTTCAGTATATTATTATGTGCAAAAGCTTCCTTTTATATTTATGTGCAAATCCATGGGTTTACTTTCCACCAATTTATAGAGCATTTCCTCTCCACAAGGTTTTAGGTTTTCATTTTAATGTTCGAACCTATTTCTGCCGTAGACTTAGACGTGTGATCTATTAACCAAGTGAAATCGTCTTATGGTTAATATACTTACAATGTTCTGAAAAACACTATATCACACCACATCCTCGAATGCACAATGGATGAAAGAGTTAAAAGTTGATCTCTTCAACTAAATATTCACAGCGCTAGACAAAAAACACGTCTGCTAGGATTCACTTTTCTCTTCTAACTGAGATGGCGTCTGTTCTACATTCCTGCCGGCAGAACAGTAGTGAGCCTTACGATTGGTTGGGGATCACATGACTAATGCTTCGCGTTATCGAAGCGAAGCCGGCCTAGTTAAAGATCTGTGTCAAGATTTTTTTAATATCTTCTGTTTCTCATAAGAATTTATTTTATGTTAATCTGTGCCTCTTTCTGTTACTGGTATAGTCTATTTCTGAAGAAAACCACGGTATACGCGGCTACAAAGGAAAGAAAGACAAATGAGATGAAGAATGAAAAATTAAGTAGGTTTGGAAAAAGTGCGATGGATAAAACAGGAGATAAAAGGGATAAAGGAATAAGTACAATGCACACAGGGTCAAGTGAAAGAATCAGAAAGGAGTACAAGGATATCAGCAATCACAATACAACCACTACTCCATGATTACAAGTATACTAAAACCATAAGCGTCTCTCACGTTCACTCGTAGTCACTAACATTCTCTCAACCTCCACTTCAAAATGATAAAACAAAGAACAATAGCTCGTCCAAGAAACGTCACTTAACCCTTGAGATTTTGACAGTTTCGTAACCCGTTTCCCGAACGCTCGGTATTTGAATTTTCCTTTTAACAGAATACGAACAGTTAAATCCTTTTTTTTTCAGAAATAGAATACCTTGATCGGATATCCGAACTCCTCTCTTGGGAAGTGCTCCAGATCTGGTGAACTATGTTTGGAATGCTGTATGTACAAATATTGAAGAAGGCTTCTGTTTTTTTTTTTAAATTAATGGAAAGGAGAGAAATTAAATCTTTCATTTCTATGTCAAGTTCTCTTCCCCGTGCACTTTTCGTACTCCATCTACGTCGCTTATATTGGGGAACCTAGAACAAGGACTGCCGTGTGATGATATCAATAGGTTTCCACATTACTTACCCTATCCATCGCCAGGGTTTTCATCTCATCTTCTGTTCCACTGTGTAAAGTTTCAGTCTGTCAAGTTGCTTTCACGCACACACTGGATGCTCTGTAAGGAAGAGTGGTGTGTTGTTGAGATCAGGCATGCTCCAGTCTACCCAGCTGTAAATGGGTAACTCACCCTAGTCCTGAGTTAGGGAAGGCAAAGGCTCCAGGGGAAGCAGGCCCTAAACTTGGTCACTTCAGCCGACGCAGGATGGTGGATGTATGAAGTAGAAGTGTAGAGTGTGATTACCGCGAATGGTGTACTGTTCGTGTGCTGACCAATACAACCACTCATACACTTGTCTACAAGGCACCAATGCAGACTGCTGGAATCTTAGTTTACTCAATTTATTCAGACGTACACACTGGGACATACGAGTACATCATGGTTTGTTGACATATCAATTTGTAGGTATACATAGCAGATCTGAAGTCATGACACATTCAGAAATAATGGGCAGTACATCTAAAGTTCAATGTCATGATACATTATGGCCACATTCCCCTATCTGACTAAACGCGTCAGTGAAGGCGAATCGATAAATAACTAAAGTTACTTGACGTCCATAGTTTGTAGAATAGATTATGAAACCACGAAGGGGGGTTTCTAGCAGGATTGAGATCTCTCTGTCACTGTCCGATAATAAGATAAATAATCTGTTCTCTTGGCAGTGATCAAAACATATGATGACCGAAATCCAACATGGCTACCTCCCTGAGTTGTCGTTCACTCATTCATAGGAAGGAGAATATAAGCCAGAGTTAATTTACAATGGGTATATAAAGGATTTCATAAATGTTTCCATACAGCTCTACGGTGATCAGGTTGGTTCACGTAGCCATAACCGCTGCAGGAAAATCTGTCATCTTCGTCGATACAAAACACGACACTAGCATAGCGAAGCACAAAAGTCAAGCTAGGCCTAACCGACGAGAGATCATCAAAAATAGGAGCTGGGTTTACCTGGAGTCCGAATCATCTATATACTGACATAAGGAGAGTCTCTAACACAAACTATCGTAGAGACACCATCTCCTTCAGAAGAAAAACCACTTCGTAAGACATTTTTTCTTGACGAAAGGACCAGCTCTAGAAAAACGTACCTCGCCATTTGTAAGCGGTACATCGGAACTCATCACGACTTGTCAAGACAACTCATACTTCCGCTAGACCGGAATATAAGAATCTAGTCCCTCCTACCAATCCAAAATATACAATATAGGACTGATTCTACTTGTACTAATAATATGTAATACATATGAATTCAGGCCATAAACACAATAAGCAAATTAATATATTTTCTGGCCCTAAAAAATAAGTACAAACGCAAGCGCAATATCCTTGCGCTGGATCAATATCCAGAACGATTACTCCTATAATCAAAAGTGTGAATCAAACATGGATTATCTCGCTTTTACCATAGACAGCATTTTCATACACAAATGAATGAATGTCTATATTTTTCCCATATTAAATAGCCATATCGATTTTTGTAAAATGTGCGTCAAAATATGCACGCTACACACTGCCACTTCTCAGGCTCGTATCATCAGCCCCACACTGGCAGACATATTTACGTGTTAGAAAAAAAAAAAAAGCAGGCAATTACAGGATTGTGTGAGAGGATTTCATTAGGGAAGATACAGCATCTATAACTTCTTCTTCTTCTTTCGTTCGCTTGAAATATATTGTCTATATCTGCAATGTTGTTTCTTGTATAAACTTCACTGTCTTTTGTAGTTCATACAGAGGTCCGTATAGTTTTGCTTCCAGTGATGTTTCTCTGGGCCAGTGGGTTTGCCTCAATATATCATATTCGGGGCAATCTTGAAGTACGTGCTCCGCAGTCTGGGGTGCCTGTCCACATGTACACATGGCTGAATTGCCAATCTTGAATTTTGTATACATGTGGCTGCGGAGTCGGTAGTGTCCTGTTCTGAGGCGCAGAATGACAATTTGTTCTGATCTGTTCATAGCTTGGTAATCATCCTGTGTTGGTGTTGGTGGCTTTCTGATTGATTTGATCATCTTTTTTTTCTGATGGTACGTAACTGGTACATTGAATATACATACCAAGCTTCGTCTGTTTAATTCAAATGTTATCTCAGTGTTAACATACGGCTGTGAGAGTTGGAAAATAACAAAATCATTGGAGAACAAGCTGAATACATTCGAGAACAAATGTCTTAGAAAACTCATGAACATCAGTTGGAAAGAATTCAAGACTAATCGACAAATAAGAGAAGACTCTAGGCAGAAATATGTCTCCGACTATATAAGGAAACGACGATGGTCATATATCGGTCATGTCCTACGAATGCAAAACAACAGAATACCACTACAGGCGCTCACTTGGGTTCCTGAGGGTAAGCGGAAAAAAGGAAGACCAAAAAAAACACTCAGAAGAACAATAATAAGAGAAGGAAGAACGTTGGGCCTAAATAATGTGCAAGAGCTAAGAGGAGTGGCGTCACAACGAACAACCTGGAGAGCACTGGTTTCTGCCTTATGCGCCGTGTTTGGCGCTTAAAGAATTTATTATTATTATTATTAACTGGTACATCCGGTTGCTCGTCTGCAGCACCTTTTTTAGCCAGTCGGTCCGCTCTCTCGTTTCCTGGTATTCCACAATGAGACGGTATCCATTGCATGGCGACCCTGCACTGGTTGCACAGTTCAGAAAGTAGGGCTTGTATACTTGGCAATTTTCTGGACTGAAGTGCTTGGAGTGCTGATCTTGCATCTGTCAGGAATACCACAGGCTGTGGACCGAGATTAGTGTTCAACAGTTTCTCAGGTGCCACCTTGATTGCCTGGATTTCTGCATCATAGTTGTTACAGAATTTCCCCGTTGGTACTCTGACCGTATCACTAGTGTTGTTTGTGTATTCTATGTACACTCCTGCTCCTCCATTCTTTACTGCATTCTGTGCTGACCCATCCGTGTATACTCGGACCCAGAGGTCCTGTGGGTATTCATCTTCCAGGAAACTGAGAGTGACTGTCCTACGTTGCACGCTGTTCTGTTCATCCCTGTCGAATATTCCTTTAACTTTTGTCTGGATGTGTATTGGTAGTCCAGGCTCTTCTCTCCAAGGGGTTTGTTCTGGCACAGACTTTAGGGGGTTGTCAACTTCAGGCAGGTCTGAGGTTTGTCTACAAAATCGTTTGGCCTGGTGGATAAAGCTGCTTCTTTTCAATCGTCCCATTGCTAGGTTTTGGAATCTGTCCTTCATTGGATGGCTTGGCATACAGAGGAACTTTTCTGCCTGTGTTAGCACTTTCGTGTCTCTGCGTTCTCGCAGTGCTTGTATCTTCCCCATTTTCTCCATCTCCACTATTGGCGTTGATTTCATTGCCCCCGTGATGACCCTAAGCGCCTGGTTTTGCACCTTATCTAGCTCTTGTAATGTGGTGTTTGATGCTGGACACCACGCAGCTGACCCATATTCCAGGTGTGGTCGTATGCCCTGCTGGTAAACTTTACTAAGTATTTTCCCGCTGGCTCCCCATGTGGTTCCACTTAGTTTTCTCAGGATGGCTAACTTCCTCCTGGCCTTTGTTGCTGCCTTGTTGATGTGCTGCTTCCATGTCAGCCTATCATCGAATGTAACTCCGAGATAGGTGGGTTGTTTATCTTCTCTCAGGAGCGCTTCGTTTATCTTGATGACACCAGCTTTTTGTTTGGGAGAGTGGGTATAGAGCGTAGTCCTGCACTTGTCTATGTTGGTGCTGACACACCATCTATTTGCCCACGAGGTTAAGGCATCTATAGCTCTTTATAGCAGTTTGGTGGCCACTGTTGTATGCTCATCTGTGCACCATATTACCAGGTCATCAGCGTACATTGCCACTTTCATTCCATGTGGTAGTTCAGCAACCAGGTCGTTGATGTAGACTAGGAAAAGCGTGGAGGACAGAACCCCTCCCCGAGGGACGCCATGACGCAGTAGAATTTTCTTACTCTTGAGGCCATGTAGTTGTACTCGGGCTGTTCTGTTATGCAAGTATGCTTTCACCCATTTGTACATCCTACCATTCACTCTACAGTTTCTCAGTTTCTTCAGAAGCCCTTCTTTCCAAACCTTGTCAAATGCTTTCCTTAGATCTATCCATGCTGCTAGTACCAGTTTCTTATCTTGGAACGCATCCTCAATCTCTTGGGAAAGGTAAGTTGCCTGATCTTCGGTAGAATAACACTGCCTAAAGCCCGCCTGCTGTGGTACAAGAAGGTTTTCACTTTCAAGGTACAACTGTAGCCTGAGGTTGATGATACGTTCCATTGTTTTGCAGAGACAGCTTGTAAGGCTGATTGGTCTGTAGCTGGAGGCAGTGGAACTGTCTTTTCCTTGTTTTAGGAGTGGTATCATGATTGCTTCCCTCCAGGTCTGTGGAACTCTGCCTGAGTTCCAACAGATATTGAAGATCTGCAGCAGTTTTGTTTTTGCTGCGGTTTCCAAGTTCTTAATCATTTCATTGGACACTCCATCAACTCCTGGCGACTTTCTCATTTTCAATTTGGATATTGCAAGCTCCAGTTCTCTGAATGTGATTGGTGCCTCCATAACTTCAGGTATGGTTCCATCTCGTCCTGCGTATTGTTGTTTCTCACGAGTCTCCTGTTGCTTCTCTGGGCTTACTTCGATGTTGTTTTCTTTAGCAAAGGAGTCTGCAAAGTGATCAGCTGTCTGTTTTCCCATGAGGATGTTTTCATCTTTGTACAGTGCAATCTTTGAGTTTCTTCCTGTACCCTCATCATTAAGTTGTTTTACCAGCTTCCACAGTTTCCTTGTATCTCTTTCGAAGTTCAAGGACTCTGTTTTCTCCTTCCAGCTTCTCCGCCTGGCCTGCAACTTGGCCCTTTGGAATTTGGCCTTAGCTTGCTGGTAGTTATTGTGGTGTTCTTGGCATGGACTGGTCTCTGCCTGCTTTCGAGATGTTTCCACGTCGTTGTGCAGTTGCTCTAGTTCACTATTCCAATATGGTTTGTAGTGCTTACGAGCCCCTCTAGGTATTGTTTCACGAGCAGCCTGAAATATGCTTTTCTGAATTCATCGACTAACCTATTGATGTCTTTGTCTACAGACAGATCTCTAGCCAATATACTGGTACGATGCTGGTACATTGTCCAGTTTGCCTTCTTGTAGTTCCATCTAGAGAGAGTGCTGCTCTCCTTGACAAGTTCATTTTCCACAAGTAGGAAGACTGGCCGGTGGTCGCTGCCTCCAAGTTGTTTCTCTACAACACGTGTGGTGTTCCACTCCAGGCCTGGTGAGTGGAATGCCAGGTCTGGTGTAAACGTGGTGTGCCATGATCTCGAGTAGAAGGTTGGTGGGTCGATTGGCTGGTTAATCAGGATAAGCCCATTGTCATCCTGCCAGTTTTCAAGCTCATCACTTCTCCTGTCCATGTGATCATAGCCCCAGCTCTGTGAGTGGCTGTTGAAGTCTCCGCACACAATCAGTCTTTCTTAAGCTGGGATTGTGTCTAGTGCCAGTGGGCGGTCACTCGGACAGTAGTAGTTGAGCAGGTGGAATTCTGTACTTTCTGTCCTGAGATGAAGCATCTGGTATTCCGCCCCCTCCATATATGTTTCAAGCTGACATGCACTGATGTTATTCCTCACGAGTGTCAGTATTCCACCCTTTCGCCTGTCTATTCGGTCTGATCGGTAGCACTGGTAGCCTCTGATTTTGAAGGCTATGTCCTTGTTGAGGTGGGTTTCTTGCAAGCAGCATACATTTACTTGCTCTTCATTCAAGATATTTTCGAGCTCTAGTTTTTTGCTGTAGCTATCTTTTTTACTGTTGACGCCTTCAGCATTCCAGTGCATTATTTTAAGTGGTCTTTGCATTGCTTGGCCAGTAGCTCTATTCTCATGCCTCCTGGCTCCTCGGGGCAATTGAGAAGGACCCCCAGTAGTAGGGGTTGGGCCCTTTTGAGGCAGAGGGCCCGGCACTGCGTCTTGCCTGGGTGTCCGTCATAGGGCGAGTGCCATAACGTTTTGTAGATATAGGCATATTTCCATTGTGCGTGTGCGTGGCATCCTGATTGCTGTGGTGCGCCCCTTGGCTGGTTGCCTCCGTCTTCAGTACCTTGACTTGCTAGGGCAGACTGTGGTCTTGCTCGAGTGTAGGAGGGCCTGGCCAGTCTTGGTTTTTCGGCCGCTGATGGCTGTACTTGAGCCCCATCTCCACGTCAAGGAGCTGGCCTCGATGGGGAACACCTATAACATTGTATGATCTACTTTACCGAGTAGGAATCGTGAGGGTTAACCCTGATTTTCAGATGTGAAAAGTGGTTTAGGTTTTAGGTTGATTTCATAACGTCGCCTGACGACCCTAACTTGATTTTAGGACCAAAGTCTATTCAGTGCGTTCGCGAGAACTTGGCAGTTACAAATAATGATGGGGCACTCATTATAGCCGGAGCTCCACACAGGTGTAGTATACACGGTGATTTGAAAAATCACAACCTATTTGTAAATTTGTGTTTCTTCACTACTGTCCAACAAATTTATATGAATCAAACGTCAAAATAAAGGCAAGGCATTGTATTTTATTACATACAATAGTATAGCTCATTAACATTACAGCTGAAACTGAGATCCGCATGTTTAACGCATGACCTGACAGCGGGCAGGAAGCATAAAGATAGTTTATAGGCCATTTAAGATTTTTATTTGTTCTGGGAAGAAAACAAGATATTTTAAAAAATGCATTAGACCTGTATGACAAGGCAGAAACATCTCCTTGTGTAGACATTTATTTCATATTCATCCAATAGACTTAAGTGAGGATATAAACATTTAAAAATAGTGACATTTAGGTCACCCTGTTAAACGCATTTACTTGCCCTTGGTATGGAAAGTTCATTAACCTATCTTCGCTTTTCCGACATTTTAATTTCCGCCTTAACGGTTTTCAATAATAAACCCCCAAGTCCAAAATACCTAACACAAGTGCATACTCCTCACGTCGTTTCCGTATATTTTATCCGCCCTACTCTCCTTCCGTGATTTATTATTATCTCTTAAACTGAATGCACGGGCATATCCTTCCACGGAACAGCGGCTATGAACGTTAAAAATCGTGACCAGGGGCGGCTCCACATTACACGAAAAGGTTGCAACCGAGGGCGTTTATTTCAGGGGAAGAAATTTACATTTTAGCAAACATTTCAACGACTGTAAAAAATAACAATAAAAATACCAGGATGTTGACTTTTACGTGAAGTTTAGCGGGGGGCAGGGAGTCCTCAGACGAGACCAAAAAAAAAAAAAATATGAATACTACTACCTCAGACTAAGAGCCGACTAATATTAAGGTTGCTCATTGGACTGACAACTTCATCATACAAAATAAATTGATACAAAAAGCACCGCTGTAAGACCACATGAATGTTGTGTTAAAGACTTCCTTTCAGGGGGACCAGCTGCGTTGGTGGCCCAGTGCTTCATACAGAGCGACAAAGGAAAGAGCTCTGGAGGATACCAACCGCATACTCGGACTAGGACTCATAGTTACTGGTAGCTTGTGGTGGGAGACATCAACGTATCATTGAAGACCTCGACCTTAAAGGACACGGAAATGATAACGTGAGAGTGAAACTTTGACCGGAGTGCTCTGTATCACTTATCTTGCATCTTTCTTCACCTTACAAACCTCTTCTAGATCATGTGCTAGATCAGGGGTTCTCAACCTATTTTTGCCAATGGGCCCCTTCAGAGCCTCATTTATCTCTGTGGCCCCCCTCATAGTCGCTGTTAGCTGGAAAATAGGTCCTTTGCCATCTTAGAATATATGCAACTAACTTCTAGAATGCATGTAACTAACTTCTAGAATACATGCAACTAACTTCTAGAGTATATGCAACTAACTTCTAGAATACATGCTGCAACTAACTTCTAGAATACATGCAACTAATTTCTAGAATACATGCAACTAACTTCTATGTGGTGAAAATACAGTGATGCAACGATAAAATTCCTCCATTTATAAAGATAACAGTTAAATAAAATGTAGGGATAAAATTTAGATAAGATATGCTGCTACTTCTTCGCCCACGCCATCGTTTTCTAGTGTCATTGAAAATCAACTAGTTATAACATGGAGACTAGAGGCCTATTCGTTTAGACGGGGTAGAAACGGAGAGAAAAGGAAAAAAATGATGCGGTCTGCACACGTGTTTGAATCTAAAGCCTAGCAGACGCAATTTGTAGTTTAAAAAAAAAATTACGCCACTAGTTGACACAATGTAAGAAATTGGACTCGAAAACGACCTTAGCTCTTGTCAGAAACAGACGTATCTTAGACGTTCTACGGTAAATAGTCGTTTTAATTTGAATATAGCGGCAAACGCCGTGAACGTGTAGTAAAAACAAACTTCAAGACTAACATGGAAAAAATTTTGTATTTTCTTAATAATAAGTTTAGACGAATAAAAGTTAGCTAGTTTGATAGTCCATCTTTCCCTGAGAAATAATATACTTTTAATTACAAAGACGGACAGATAACACGGAAGATATTGACGAAAGACTGTATTGTTCAATACAGACGAGCAGACAGTTATTTGTGCATACTTCTCACTAAAGTTACTTTTGACACGTCCTTGAGACTAAAGCAGAAAAACAAATTACATGTGGACAAGGGGCAGACAAGGCGGGTAGAATCTAAAAATAACTTACCATAGAAATCTTATACGTAAGTGAGACAAAATTTGTGTAGTTTTTTTTTTTTTTTTTTGTAGTTGATCCAAAACCAAGTGTAATTTTGGGAAAACCCAAGTTCGGACGGACAGACCGACAGAAATACACTTCACACTAGACCGAAACTGGACTCAAATTGGACATTTAGGTTTAAATATTTAAACTGTAGAGGGGAAGTACTCCGATTGGACAAAAGAGTAATATTATTGACAAAAATTAGCCGGCAAGTGCCATTTGTTGAAGACTGTCCACAGAAACAGATCGTTAATGCTTAGAAGTGTGACGACCATTAAAGATATATAATATTACAAGTGGGACGCCATAGTCTAGCCAGCAGCTCAGCTGAGTTTGTGCTAGTACAACGTATCTGTGTGTTTTCATTTTGAATTGTGGTAAGGGAAAAATTATTAACCTTTTTATTTAACAATTCTGAGTGATTGATACTGCCATATAATGAAAAATGATTACGCCAAGTGAGTACTTATTCTTGGTCCCCAGCGACAGTCCAGGGCCTAGAGGCGAATGAATAATATGGGAAAACATATCCAAGAATGTAGAATACAGATCTTTATTTCAGGAGATCAGTGGGAACATATCACCCACCTTATTATATGGAAAAAAGAGATTAATGAAAATATTTCAGATGCAGTGCAGTTCATAGAGGAATGGGAAACTGGTGCTATTTGATAACAGCCTGGGTGAGATGTGCTGGGTCGGTCAGAGAGATCTGACTCGGTCTTTGTAGTTTATGTATTATTGTGTGTAAACATGGTGAAGTAGGCAGTGTGTTAACACATGGCCTAATTTTGTGGTTTCAGAGTTTCTTTGTCTGGCACTGTGCTAGTGCCAGATGTTCTGAAGAAATCCAACGGTGGATGAATAAGAAGCCTATCATTTTACATCAGCAACTGTGAGGAGTGGGCCAAGTGAACATCTTTACTACATCGTCACAGGCCAGTTAAGTATTGAAGACCTGGCCTGCTGCTGATTCATCAATATCTATAAATAAATAACGAACTTTGCCACCATTTACCCTGTTAAAAAACCAATGAACAGTAATAGCAAAGACTGGGTATGATGACACCACCACGACCCGACATCCAGTACTAGTTTTCCCAAAGACTCTGTAGTTAGTATCACTATAAGCTAATTTCACTTATACATCTATGTACAAACTTTTCATGTGATTATTCAATTATATGCTCTTTTATTTATATAAATTCATCTTGATTCATACGTCCTGACCAGAAGAAAACTTGGTTCAGGACTAAATAAATTTAAAAAAATTGTAAATTGTAAATTTTAAACCCAGTGTTAATTGACTTGATCATAGAGCTTAGTATTAGACCTAGTGTTTATATGTGTGTGTCTGTGTACTTAAATACCTGCACACCACATTTCAGTACCCTAGATATTAAACGTCATTTGGAAGTCTTCCCAGTACAGCACAAACACCAAATTAAGACTGTATGAGAGCTGCGTACTTTCTGTGCTTCTCTATGGTGCGGAATGTTGGAGAGTAACAGAGAAGGAAATGTCGAAACTGTCCTCCTTCCACACAATCTGCCTAAGGAAAATTCTCCGAATCTTTTGGCCAAACACCATCAGCAACCAAGAACTACTTATTCGGAGTAACCAGGAGGACATGCACACCATCATAGCTGGCAGACGCTGGAGTTGGGTTGGCCATGTCCTCAGAAGGGACCCTGATACCATCGCAAGAACAGCTATGCTATGGACCCCCGAGGGAAAGCGAAAGAGAGGCCGACCAAAAACAACTTGGCGGAGAACTGTGGAAGCTGAGATGCAAAGAATGAACCACAGTTGGGGCACTGTACGAAGGATGGCCGCCGACCGAGCAAGTGGAATCAATTTGTTGCTGCCCTACAAGACGCCACCAGGCGTGATGGCCGCTGACTGCTTTGACGGTTGGCGGTTATGGATCAAAGAAGAAGAAGAAGATATTAAACGTAACTAACATACATAATAGCAGAATAAGTCTGTTTGAGGTCATAGGTGGTAGCAGAAAGGCATCCTGTAAACTCACATAAACTGTTATCTTCAGGGACGGAGTAAGTAAATACATAAATAAATATAGGTCATTAAGAGGCACTCTGTGGACAGAAAGGAGGACACCAGAAAAGAAATATAAATGATAGGCTTATTGAGAATTGAACCAAGGACCATCCAAATGGCACCATCGCCTTTCTGTGAAAGTAAATCGCGAAAGGGCGCACGGTCAATATAGCTGTGTTGCATTACATTGCAAGATAGAGAAGAAGGAACAGGCATGTAGCCTTGATTAGTCGCTCATCTGTGGAGTGCTAAATTGGATGTACGTGCTTTCACGATTTACTTTCACAACAACTAGATGGCGTCGTTTGGATGATCTTTCGTTCGATTCCCGGTAAGCCTATCACTTTTCTGGTGTTCCACTTTCTATCCAACGAGTGACTGTTAATTACCTATATTTATTTATTACTCACAGGGCTGAGGTTTCCTTCATTATTTATCTTTTAATGAATACAACATACGCACTTTAATATGGCGTAGTATGGACTTTTGCAGAATTATAACATATGATAGTTGCACAAGTAATTATGTTTCATACACAGACCAGTTTCCTTCTGCAGGCAATAACCAGATGGGCGCAGTTATAAAGGTCTTTTATATTTGGACATGCGTTTTAATATAATCGACTAGGGTGAACTGGGCGCGCGCCTCGCCAAAACGAGGTAAAATTTTATTTAAAAACAAAAAAAAAAGTAATGTTCACCTTTAGCGCCACCAAGGTCTTATTGTAACTTTTCGTTTACTTTGTACTTGGTATCGGAGTGGGGAGTAAGGGTTGCTATAGGTCTCATAAAAAAAATGAGAAATGCCTGCAACCAAGCCAACCGTACCTTCACGTGTGGTCAAATTCTTGGACCCAGTGCTCCCTGTTTCTACCAACACGGCTATGGCGAATGGCGAGTATCTGGCGCCAACAAACCAGACCCCCAGAGTCTACTGGGGTAAAACGCAAGACTATGGGGGAGGTAACCCTACAAAAACCTCTGGCAGAGCAAGTCCTCAATCAGATGCCACCGATGCTTGGCCCACCGGCGCGTGGACACGTCCCGATCCCCATCGAGAGTTGCCTGGGTAGCACACCCCGGCTCAAAAAGCAGAGAAGGCCACTCTCCAAACTTCCGATGTCTTGCGGGCAGTGTTATGATGTGCACGAACATGGACAGGAAGACTACACAACTTCCCCACCGAAGACACGCCCACGACGACCGCTGCCTCAATTGGCTGTGTGTGGTGTACCCGGAAACAGGGCCTCCCAGTACTGAGGCACAGTAAAAAGTCTCCGACGTCGCTTATTGGTGCAGAGTTGAGAGAGATGGCTGACCGCATGCAAACAACAACAACAACACAAATTGGCTCCGCATAAACCCCCCCCCCTTCCCCCCCCCCCCCCCAGTGGTACAGCATGTTGAGAACCCAGCATTGCACACTAAGCTTGGGGGAATCACATGGGCACCAAACTTAATACTGGCTCTTGACTGGATGGCCGCATGCAGGAGATTTCTACAATGGAGAGATGGCAGGTGGTGGGTACCTGGAAGTGGCTATGTGCAGGACTTGAGGATTCCTTGGGAGAGCCCAGAACCAGAGCACAGCATCGTGTAAGCTCTGCATAATTGGAGAGCCCCCCTGGATGACAGGCAATGCACTGGATGACGGGGAATACACAGTATGCCACCCCACCTATCCCCAACTGCTAACTTAAAACCAGAAGTGGGGTCCTCTGGATGCGTGCCAGGTCAGGATAAAATGCCTGGGAAAGAGACTGGAGCTCAGAACTTCCAACTCAATATGTTGCAGGATGGCAGAAAAGCCTCGGGAAAGACAGGTCTATTTTGAAGATAATGCCAAGCAAAACCATATTTTCACCATACGAGCTCGGACGCCGCCTCGGTAAACAAGGTCCGCGCATAGCAGTGACACCCCAGGCTGCTTGCGAATAGTCTACTACTGGGAACATAAATAGATTAGGGATGAGCCCACTCTCCCGTTGAAGAGGTGCTGAAGTCGTTGATACTGGGCCAGAAGACGCACGGGAAATCACAGTATCACGCAACTCGCTTTTTTTCTATGGATGAGTACACCGTCAAATAAATCTCGTACTGGTGCTCGCCCTGTGGAGCTTCACCAGGCAGGTGCAGTGCCGGGCTCTGAGCCTCGACAGAGCCCACCCTCAGCTACTGGAGGACCCTCTAGACCGTCTTGTGGAGTCAGCAGACGGCGGAGGAGAACTACTGACCGAAACAAAACAGAAAGAGAGAAACCCAGAGTGCCACTTGTCATAATGCACTGGAATGCAGAGGGAGTGAACAGCAAGCAGGCTGGATACAGCAAAAAGACGGAGCTGAAAAACATCTTGTATGAGAAGCAAGTCAGTGTTTTCTGTTTCAAAGAGACTCACTTGAAAGTAGATCAAACCTTTAAAATAAGGGGATATCAATGCTTCAGATCCGACAGACAAGATAGACGAAAAGGATGAGTACTTACTCTTGTAAGGAATAACATTCATGCACACGACAGGAAAACCTACATGGATGGAGCAGAATATCAGCTGTTGCGGCTAAAGGTAGACAAGATGGAAATAGAACTTCTGAACTATTACTATCCAAACAACAAACCCCTGAGTCTCAGCTCTATACAGGTACCAGCCACCAACTTTATAGCAGTTGGAGACTTTAATAGCCACTCCCAGAGCTGGGGCTATAACCATCTAGATCACATGGGTGAAGAGGTTGAAACATGGCAATACAGTATGACTACTCCCTAATCCTAGTCAATACTGCCACAATTACTCCCAACCTTCTAAACACAACAAATGGAAAAAGGCCGTTTGAAATTAAGAGCTTAATTTCTCAGAGCAAACTCAAGCTAATAATAAACGGAAAAGCTGGAGAAATAAAAACGGCACCGCTGAACCTTGAGAAAGACGGCAAGAAACTTTGGAGATTAGTTAAATCTCTACATGAAGAGAGTTCCTCGCCTAGGCAGACTATCACATTGGATGAAGGTAGCAAATTTCTCAGAGGAAAACAAGCTGCAGACCTGTTTGCTAGAAGATACAGTTCAGAAAGCAACTTATCCATTAACATAGACCATCAGAGAGAGATAAGAAAAGAAATACTGGCAACCATTAGAAAGACAGATACTCCTGCCCCAATGAGGGAACCCATCACACTAGGAGAACTACAGAACGCTATTTCCAAGCTTAAGTTCCAAAAGTCACCCGGCCCAGACAAAATCAGCAACGAAATGCTAATAAATCTGAGCTCAGCAGCAAAGACAAAACTGCTTGAGATATTCAACCACAGCTGGGTGAAAGGAACGGTACCCCAAGTATGGAGAGAAGCCATCACAATACCCAAACTAAAGAAAGGGAAATGTAAGACCAAGGCTGCAAGTTACCGGCCAATCAGCCTCACAAGCTGTGTTGGGAAGACTATGGAGCGAATAGTCAACCACAGATTGAAATGGTATTTAGAGTCTGAGCAGATCCTGGTGCCGGAACAAGCTGGATTTAGAGAATGCTACAGTATAGAAGACCTAGTTACGTACATGTCTCAAGCAGTAGAAGATGCCTTCCAGGAGAAGAAAAAGGTCCTAACGATCTGGGTCGACTTCAAGCAGGCCTTTGACAAGGTGTGGAAAGATGGCCTTATTGCAAAACTTAGGAGAAGTGGAATCCAAGGCAACATGATAAGATGGATCCAGTCATACTTGCACAACAGGAGAACTAGAGTCACTCTTGATGGTCTGCAGAGCAGAAAAGTGTTGCTCTATCAGGGGGTACCTCAAGGAGGAGTAATTTCCATAAAAAACATCCACAACACTGTTCTCCCTCGCCCTCAAGGACAAAGCAGCTAACATACACCTAGGGACAACCATGATCAAGGAAGAAAGCTACCCCACCTATCTTGGGGTGACATTTGACCAAAAGCTTACATGGAATAAGCATATTGAAAATACAGAGGGAAAGGCCCGAAGACGACTAGGCATACTCAGAAAATTAGCAGGTACCAACTGGGGAGCAAATGAACGAAATCTAAAGAAGATTTATAATGGAGTAATAAGACCACACTTAGAGTTTAGCCAGCAGCATGGTCATCAGCTGCTAACTCACATCTGCAGTCTTTGGACAAGGTGCAAAATCAAGCTCTCAGGCTCATTACAGGAGCCATGAAAACTACACCAATATCAGAGATGCAGAAAGCTGCTAGACTACAGACATTGTCCTATAGAAGAGACACAAAAAGCATGACCCAGATGGAAAAGTACAACAGTATGCCAACGCACCCAATGAAGGCAAGACTAGAGACAACAGAAAAACAACAGACATCACAGGTCATTTTCCCTGAAGAGCCCAGGGGTGAATGTATGTCACAGGAGAAGTGACAAATGGATCATGATGACGTAAAAGAAGTCAATAAGGCGGTCGAAAAGATCTGTATAGAGTTTCGTATCATATATATATATATATATATATATATATATATATATATATATATATATATATATATATATATATATATATATATATATATATATATATGACACGAAATACGCATGTGATGGTTATTTGTTTAAGTGATGAACACTTGTCTGGTCAAACAAACAAAAAAAGATCCCCATACTAATGTCTAATTCAGGGTTTCTTAATCTTTTTTTGTCACGGATCCCTTTGATTGTCCGATGAAGGCCATGGACGCCTTAGATTGTCAGATGAAAGCCATAGACGCCTTTGATTGTCCAATGAAGACCATAGACGCCTTTGATTGTCCGATGTAGGTCATAGACGCTTTTGATTGTCCAATAAAGGTCATAGACGCCTTTGATTGTCCAAAGGCTATAAGACTTTTTTTGTGAGGTAGGGATGACAAGCGCCCCCCTTTCTCGCCGTATTTTTGCCACTTTAACACAAGAGGCAAAGTCAGGTACCCATTTACCGCTGGGTAGTCTGGAGTGTGACGCTATTTAGTTTCGATCCCAGAACCTGGTAACTTCGTCGCGAACGGAAAGAGTTCTAACCACTTAGCCAATCGGACACACACACACTTTATACATACCTAAAATGTTGTATACTCTAACTTTATTACAAAATTCTATTACAGTGCATGAATGCTCTTATTTTTTCGTCAGAGACTGACTTCGGTCGCCATTGTTTTCTGGTTCGGAATATTATTGTTTCGGTGACTCAGACCTAAAAAGCGATTAATTTTTATCCCTCCCAGTGACACTCCTACTTTTCTTGAACCTGTTTTAATTTCTTTTTCCATTTTTTTCCCCTTTCTAGCGTAGAAGTGTTATCTTAAATCCCCCGTAAACAACGTGGTTTGGCCCGAAACGAGGTCACAACCGCGGCGCACCCGGGTCAAGGTAAGGACGTAAACACTGAATTTGGCGGGAAAACCGAATATAGGTCACAATGATAACCTTGTGTGTGACACTTTCCTAACTTGGAGATGGGTGGGGACATTTCCCCCTGCTGGAAAATTATTGCTGGAAAAAATCTTGGCCTTCAGCGGCATGGCTATTGCTGTCACTTGAGGCTGCCTTGACATTGTAGGTTAACCTAAAGGTTCACGGGGAGGTTGATACTTATAGAATCTGAAGATGAAAAATAAAAGTACGATACTGTAAATGTACGATACAGTTTGTTATTGTACATATTTTTTTCGGCTAAATTGTCCCTGTCTGTTATTCGCGTTCTTTAAATACCATGTGATTGAAAAGTCAATTCAAACTGAGAATCATCAAATGCTATGTATATATTCTTCATTATTGTGTGGTGTAGAAGCATGGACAATGAACAAGCAAATAGAGGAAAGAAGTGAGCCCTTCGAAGTGTGGGTATATAGAAGATTAGGGCGTAGCTCGTGGAAAGAGAAGAAAACAAGTGCAAAAGTTCTAGAAAATCTAGAAATGAAAAGAGAATTAATGAAGGAGATGAAAATTAGGCAGCTAAAATATTTTAGGCATGTAAAAATACATAGCACCTTACAGAAGACCGTAACAGAAGACAGAGAGTTACAGGCAAGCGTGCAAGAGAAAGACGGCGCTATTAGTGAAAAGATAACATCAAGAGATGGACAGGAAAGAGTCTATTAAAGTGCACCATCAAGACAAGAGACAGAAAACGTTGGAGAGAGAGATAGCGAGCGAGAGAGAGAGAGAGAGAGATAACGAGTGAGAGAGAGATAGCGAGCAAGAGAGAGATATCGACCGAGAGAGAGATAGCGAGCGAGAGAGAGAGATAGCGAGCAAGAGAGAGAGAGATAGCGACCGAGAGAGAGAGAGTAAGCGAGAGAGAGAGCGAGCGAGAGAGAGAGAGATAGCGAGCGAGAGAGAGATAGCGAGAGAAAGAGAGAGAGATAGCGAGCGAGAGAAAGAGAAAGAGAGATAGCGAGCGAGAGAGAGAGAGAGAGAGAGAGAGAGAGAGAGAGAGAGAGAGCGCGAAAGAGAATAAAGACACAGAGAAACGTAGGTACGTTATATAACTCATAAACAAAGTGAGTTACGTACATACATGGGTAATTGAAAAAATAGACTATACGGGGCGTTTCAATGTATTTGAAAAGTGACTTCCTATTGTTTGTTTTTTTTTCCTTAACCAGCGGCACTTGGGCTTTCAGCCCTTCGGCCCAATGACATGTCATTGCGAGGCTAGGGAACCTGAGGACTTTCCTTCCAACGCGGTCAGGAGTTTCGCTCTTTCCCATCCACAGAGGGTTTATCACAGGAGCCGTTCAGGTTATTCAGTCAAATTTCCGGCCGTAAACATTTCTTCAAACGCTGACGCCCGGGTTTGAACCATGAACACCTGGTCGCCAGTACAACGCCGAAGCCATTACACCAGTGCGGCTCCCACTTCCTATTGTTAAATTGTTGTATCCTCGTGTATCTCTCATCTATTGGATATACGTGACACAAATGTCAAAACAAAGCAGTAATTCCCATTTAACAAAGTGGTTTTTTTTTTAAATTTTCATTTCCAAAAACGAAACAAAATAAATTGAAATGTTAAATGACCAATAAACTGGCATTACCAGAGACAGCAAATATTGCTGTTTGCAATGACGTCATGTGTTTAACATACTGGATCTTCCGTTTACCTGTAATGGTAATGTTTCACATCATTTTATGTAATAAAAGATCAGTTAATTATCTTTATTTTGATATTTCAATCAATCAATCAATACCCTTTAGCTTCCCAAGGAGCATAGGCCTTTAACAAACACAAGCCAAGTCCTCCTGTCACGTGCCATCCGTTCAAGTTCTTTCCATGTTTTCCTCATCATTTTCACCTCTGTTTCCAGTTTTCTTCTCCATGTGTTTTTTGATCTACCTCTGCCTCTCTTTCCCTGGGGATTTCAGAAAAAGGACTGCCTTGTAATGTTATCAACAGGTTTCCTCAGTGTGTGTCCTATCCATCGCCAGCGTCTTCTTCTCATCTCTTGTTCCACTGACACTTGTCTGGTTCTTGTCATCAATTCCACATTTGTGACTGTCATACCATTTCAATCCTTCTATTCTACATAAGCACCCGTTTATGAGAGTCTGTAGCATTTTGTTGTTGTTGTTTTTTGTTGTTCTCCATGTTTCAGAGCCATACAATAGGACTGACTTGACATTTGAGTTGAAGATTCTTATTTTCGTGTTGGACTTGATTTCTCTTGTTCTCTATATGTTTCCCTATGCAATGAAAGCTCCTCTTGCTTTTTGTATTCTTATTTTGATATCATTGTCTGTCCCTCCAACTTTGTCAATATTATTGCCAAGATATGTGTACGATTCTACATCTTTTAGTGGTGTTTCTTCAAGTTCAACCTTGTGTGATAGGGTGGGCGAGATGATGATGGTGGTATTGTGATATGTGATTACTCTCTTACACACTCGCAACCGACCCGATCAACAATAAAACTCTGATTCTAAGGCAGGGGCTGTATTTATTCATACAACTCTGTCAGTTACCCTAACCCACAAAGCAAACATTAAACAAATAAAGAAAAACAAACAAAACACCCAGCCACTGCTCGATTGCTAACCTGAAGACGCAAACAAAGCAACGACTAGTTAAAATCATAATAGTTAAATAATGAGAAACACCATGCTCTCACCCATCAAACTTTCCTTCTTCCACGCTACGTGAAACATTCAACTATCACACACACACACACACACACACACACACACACACACACACACACACACACACACACACACACACACACACACATACACACACATACACACACATGCATGTCGTCTAGCGAGACTAGTATCGGGTTGTGCATATGGCTGGCAATCTCACCATGTAACATAGATTGCTACCGAAACCACTACTGCAAGAGCATCTGAATGCTTCATGCGAAGGCAAACCACACTGGTGGCCCCATGCTCCATCAGAAGCGAGAAGAGACATAATTTGTTCCCAAGTGGACCCACGGGCTCTCATAAATCATTCTTCACATAACAATAATTAAGTAATAATGAAATGTGCATCAAATAATATTAAACGATATGTTCAACGAATACTCTCATTAAGGAGCATAAACCACCACCTCGCAACTGATCCATCTCAATATTCGTTCCTGCACTCTTAAGCATGTCGTAAGAGACGACTGATGAGATTGGGAACTCGTCATATGAAACAAATCGTTACCGAAACAACCACTGCATTAGCATAAAAATGCTTGTGGGCTTGTGATGGACACCAGTTACACTGGTGTTTCCATGCTCCGCAAGGAGCAAACAGAGAAACACTTCTGTCTCCAAGTGCCTTACGCACAAAGGAGTGGCATTGCGCTCACCAGAAATCTAAATAGCTATTCTCACCTCACTCAAAGTAATCCACTATAGTAGCATTATGATAAATTATCGTGAAATACACTAAATTACTCTTACATTAAAGAATAAAATAAAATTACTCTTGACTTAACAACTAGAACTAAACTCATCACATAAAGGAGATTTAACACGAAAACTATCTCTACCTTTACTGAAGAAAATTACCTTAACCTACCTTCACACACGTGTCAATTCACCCAATATAAAATAGCGTAACGTTATAGGCTTACAACGCGTGATAACTAAGCGTGTTATGCAGACTCCATGGCGCCACTTTTATGTAACAGTGTAAGACGTTTTTCATGAACACGTGGCTGCCATCTTGCCAACAGTTAATATTATCTAAATTCCAGTCCCTGATAACATCTCTGTCCAGTTCCATGTATGAAATAGTTTCCTACTATGTATGCCTTTCTTTCCCGGTCTGATGAATGAAATAATTGCTACTAAACTCTTACAGCCGCAATCTTGACTTCACACTAGTAAAATCTATCCACACATTATTTTCACTCATCTTATTATTTCAGAAATAAACATAATGTCCTAAAAGAAATCTTTTTAGGAAACACATTTATCTATCTATTTTGTTAAACATGATACCAAATATGTAGAGACCTACATCCTTATATTCTTTCTAACACTATCACCTTCTACCTAAATTAACTCACGTGTAAAAGACTTATAAGACAGCGCACATTATTTAGGCCCAACGTTCTTCCTTCTCTTATTATTGTTCTTCTGAGTGTTGCTTTTGGTCTTCCTTTTTTCCGCTTACCCTCAGGAACCCAAGTGAGCGCCTGTAGTGGTATTCTGTTGTTTTGCATTCGTAGGACATGACCGATATATGACCATCGTCTTTTCCTTATATAGTTGGAGACATATTTCTGCCTAGAGTCTTCTCTTATTTGTCGATTAGTCTTGAATTCTTTCCAACTGATGTTCATGAGTTTTCTAAGACATTTGTTCTCGAATGTATTCAGCTTGTTCTCCAATGATTTTGTTATTTTCCAACTCTCACAGCCGTATGTTAACACTGAGATAACATTTGAATTAAACAGACGAAGCTTGGTATGTATATTCAATGATCGTAATCTCCAAATGTTAGATAATCTATTGAAGGCGCTAGCTGCCAAAGCAATTCTAGTATGGATTTCTCTTGTTGTGTCACCATCCTGAGTCATTTTACTGCCTAAATAATTGAAACTTTCAACTTTCTGTAGTTTTTCCCCGTTCAAGATGATATCAAAGGTCTCGTTAGAAAAGTTCATAGCTTTAGTTTTAGAGGCATTTATTTGGAGACCAATTTTAACCGAGAGATGACACAAATTATTTATTGCTTCTTGGGATTGTCTTGGTGTTGAACTTAAGAATGCTACATCATCTGCGAAATCCAGGTCCCCCAGGAATTTTCCATTTGTCCATTTTATACCCAATTGTTCATTGTGGGTATAGTTTCTCATAACCCAATCAATAGCTATTCCAAAAAGTAGTGGTGACATAATACAGCCTTGTTTCACCCCTGTTTCTACTGTAAACCATTCTGTATTCCCTTTATTTGTTCTAACACAACATCTTGCATTGTCATATAGCGCTTTGATTATATTCACATATTTTGTTGGAAAAAAACCATAGATTGTAAGTATCTTCCACAATGATGGGCGGTGTAGACTATCAAAGGCTTTTTGAAAATCGACGAAGGTGATAATAAGTGGCGATTGCCTTTCCACTGATTCTTCTATAATTGTTCTTAGTGTGAATATTTGATCAATACATGATCGTTTCGGCCTGAAACCCGCTTGTTCTTCTCTGATCTTTATACAGATGGATCAGCAACTAATGCTGTTAGGAATGGAGGTGCCGGTATCTTTATCTCATATCCTGACAACCACTATGAGACAAGGCACATTCCCACTGGTAAATTCTGTTCCAACTATACAGCTGAGGTTCAAGCTCTAGAGCAAGCTGCAAATACAGTAGAACTCCATTTATCCGAACCCCAATTATCCGAACACCCAATTATCCAAACACTTTTTCCAGAAAAAAAAATCAGGCGCCACCAGTCACGTTAGACTATATTTCTGAATATTTTGATGCGGCAAGCTTCAAATGTGTGCAAACAATTTGTAGAAGATGGGATGGGATAATGGTCGGTCGTTTATGTACAGGAAGTCAGTTAAATCATAAAGTCAGTTAATATCTGGTTTACCAATCCAGTGTACGTGTGCGTTCTAGGCAGACCACTGGCTAAACAGACAGTTCAACTTAAAATAATTGTGTCTGCTACTACAGCAGAATAATTTTGGTGTACAAGTATTTCTCTGTGCGATATGACATCTTCCAGTAGGCCCAAAGCATATAAAAAGAACCGCAATGTTTTGTCAGTTGAAACGAAAACAGAAATTATCAAGAGACTAGGAAAAGGTGAAACTGTGTCTTCACTTGCAAGGATTTTCAATGTTGGGAAAGCTACCGTCTCTGACATCAAAAGTAACAAGGATAAAATTATGAGTTTTGCATCGAAATTGGATAGTGAAAATGGGTCGAAGAAACGTAAAACCATGAGAAATGCGAAAGATTTGAAATTGGAAGAGGTTTTGTATATATGGTTTGTGCAAAGAAGAAGCAAAGGGGAACCTATCTCTGGCTTTCTATTGTGTGAAAAGGCACTACAGTTCAACAAACAACTTGACGGTCCTCCTGACTTTAAGGCTAGCCAGGGATGGTTAAGAAACTTTAAATCTCGTCATGGCATACGAGAATTGAAGATTCAAGGGGAATCTTTATCTAGCGATGCAACTGCCGCTGAAAATTTTAAAAAAAAATGTGTATAAAAAAGCCGATGAGACTGGCTTATACTGGAAAAATTGCCTCAAAAATTCTTGGCTTTTTTTTTAAAAAGTGGAAGAAGAAGGTTATTTACTCGATGATGTGTATAACGCCGATGAGACTGGCTTATACTGGAAATCATTGCCTCAAAAATCACTTGCATCTCAGCGCGAAGCAGCTGCTCCTTGGTTTTAAAAGTGCAAAGAGAGAGTAACAATTTTGATAGCCGCGAATTGCAGTGGAAGTCATCGTTTACCGGTGCTAATGATCGGCAAAGCCAATAAAACCACGTTGTTTAAAGAATGTGACATGTCTCCCATTGTGCTACAAAGCACAGAAGAGTGCTTGGATGAATAGTGAAATATTTCTTGATTGGTGAAGAGGTCGAGAGAACAAGAACAGAAAACTGGAAAAGTAATTCTTTTACTGGACAATGCACCATCTCATCCAGAGACGGATACATTGAATGCAGTTGATGCAAATTTTAAAGTAATTTTTCTGCCTCCCAATGTAACAGCACTGATTTAACCAATGGATCAGGGTGTTATAGCAAAGCTTAAACAGATGTACAAGAAGGAAGTCCTGCGTCGTTCATTGTTGGATGAAGATGAAGAAAGTGTGGTGGCGTTTTCCAAAAAGCTTAATCTCAAAGACTGCTGCTATATGTTAGCTGATGCTTGGACCACACTGTCACAAGATAATCTCAACAAGGTTTGGAGTAGATTGCTTGGGAAAAAAGGAGGAAATGAAACTACTGCAGTGGACACAAATGATGATTGTATAAATGAAGTTGTGGAACTGTTTCAAGCAATGCCCGGATTTTCGGACTGTGACAAAGATGATGCACACATGTGGCTAGAAGATGATAATGATTCTGGTTTTCAGTTTTTGAATGACGAAGAAATTTTGTCTTTTGTGCAAGAAGAAAACCAAATACATGTAGTGACCGATGATGAAGACTCCTCAGAAGTACACGATGTACTTGTAGATTATGAAGAAAAACCAAAACGTCGACCAAGTCCTGAAGAGGCCTTTATAGCACTAGAAACAACGATGGCTTGGTACGAGCAAGAAGATGAAAGCTGTCCTACACAGCTTCTGCTGTTGAAGAGAATGTGGGACTTAGCAGCCAAAAGGAGACTATCCAGTTTGGTGCAAAAGAGGATTCCTCATTATTTTAAATAGTGGGCTACATCTGTGCAAGTACATGTATACGTAAGTTGTGCCTAGTTTTGAATCGTTTGTAATGTTATTTGGAAAATATTTCTCTTTTTAAAAAAATAAAATAATACTGTACAAGTAGTACATGCACTGCAGTGTAATGAAAGATTTTGGTGATACAGTGATCTAATACAGTGTGAGTATTATTATTACAGTACAAGTAAACATGTTTTATAGTGTATTTTCCTTGTGATGGTTAATTATTTTTAGAAATATGTGTACATGTACTCGATACATTATGTAATCCAATTATCCGAACTTTTGATTATCCGAACGATGCTCGGTCCCATGGAGTTCGGATAAATGGAGTTCTACTGTATGATTTATAACACCAACTCTGACTGCCACCAGGTAGTCATCCTCACAGATGCACTGTCTGTCCTGCAAGCTCTCAAGGGTGGTAAACTCCCGCATCTGAGAAATGAGCTAAACAAGGTAGCTGCCAAAAAGAGAACCATACTTCAGTGGGTACCATCTCATTGTGGTGTACCCGGAAATGAAAAGGCAGATAAACTTGCAAAAAAAGGTAGGAGAATGTGAACAAGAAGATAATGAAGTTACATACTTTGAGAAAAAGAGAGCTATCCAGACTATCAGAAGAGAACAGAACCAACCCAAAGACGACTATCACACTCTCGACCGGCAGGGACAGATAACTATTATTCGACTCAGGACAGGGCATAACAAACTGAATAAACACATGCACAAGCTACGATTGTCTGCTTCACCACTGTGCACATGTGGATTAAACGAACAAACTGCTGAGCATGTTCTACAGGACTGTCTTCTGTATGACCAGTTAAGAAAGATATACTGGCCCAATGACTCAACACTAAACTCAAAGCTATATGGAGTTAAAGAGGAACTTCAAACAACAGTCGAATTCATCATGAGAACTCGTCTGACGGTGTAATCATCAAAGATGCGATCGCAAGAAGAAGAAGAAGAACTCACGTGTCACGTCTTTGTTCTTCTTCTACCCACACAGGGCGTGCCTATCTTCGTTTGTTCTCTCTGGGCTGCTCTTGTGAAAAAGGGCCCATGCTGGCCATCGCATTCTTTATATAGGCCGTTAGGCTTAACCACTCACAAGAGTAGATCAACAAGCTGTTTAGTCAGAACCCAGTGGATTCCATTTCTGTTTAGTTGTCGATGATCTCATAACTCAGTCTATTGCTAGTAAGAAAAGAAATGGAGATAAGAGGCATCCCTGTCTCACTCCCGTTCTAATCCTAAACGGTTCTGTAAGTTGTCCTTCATGACGAACTCTGCATGCCATGTCTTCATAGGTCTTCTTTATTAAGTTAATAATCTTTATGGGAACTCCATAATGCCTCATCAGTTTCCAAAGTGATTCTCTGTCTACGCTGTCAAATGCCTTTTCATAGTTGTGACGTGGAAATGTAAATAGATCCTCAGGAATCCGACTACCTTGTTTCCTCATTAGTATTTATGTTTTGCAATGCAAAAGCCACGCATTTCGCTGTCAGTCTGACGCATATTTTGAAGACACGCCTATTTTTTCTGTTTACATGCTGTCGTGAAACGTGTGTGTAAACCCATTTCTTTGTTAATGCATATGCTCAGCCAATCCACGTTCAACAGACTGAGACAGATTAAATTACACGAAGTATACGCCATCTTGTTCCCGCAAGATGGCGGCAGACAGAATAAAATTAGGCATAAGCCCTGTTTTTCGGAAATGGGTCATGGAAAGTACGAAATCGTCGGCAATAAAAATGTACCAAATCGTCGAGAACCAATCAAAAGAGTTCCTTACGCACTGGCAGATTCCTTGCGTCTACCTATATAAATGGGCTCATTTTATTAAAAAAACACACACACAAATACGAAGGCCAGCGAGACCGACTGGGGGAAGAGAAAGCTGTCAAGATGGATTTATTGCTTATCTGCGTGACCGAGCACTCTTGCTTCACTAAAGTCGAGTCCAAATCTGGCTTGTATTAATCTTAGAGGATAGGTAAACTTACTATAAACTTGTAGGAGAATAGGCCTACATCAGATATATAATGATTGTATTTTTTGTGTGTCATTTATACTACCTACATCTGTATATATTTAATATATTTTGTTTTACTATGAATGTATCCCCGGATTGTATCTTGGGGAATTAGGTATAATGATTGTATTTCCTGATATGATTGATGAAGACGAAAACCAATCCGCAATATAAACAAACAGTCCTTGTTAGGACTCATATAACTCCACTCTGAAATATAACCACTCATATAACTCCAACCTGAATATAACCTATGACTAAATCATGTATAATGATTGTATGTTATAGTATCATGTATAATGATTGTGTATGACTGTTGAAGAAGGAAACCACCAGAAAATAGCCTACACCTGTATATATTTAATATATCTTTTTGTCTTACTATAATGTATCAGGTAAACTGATTATATCTTAGGAAATTAGGTATAATGATTGTATTTCCTGGTATGATTGTTGAAGAAGAAAACCAACCCGAAATATAACCTAACAGTCTTTGTTAGGACTCATATAACTACAACAGTATTGTTAGGATATATTTTACCAGCCAATATAGCACTTATCAGATATGGCCTGGTACTGTATATTATAGGTGGAAGGAAACGGTTGTATCATACGGTGTACAAATTATTGGATGTATTCATGTATTGAATTATTAGAAAGAACGTTTTGCAAGTAGACACCTGTCTTGTCTCGCTATTGCTAAATCATACTGAGCCATGATGTCATTCATCCTACATGCAGACACCTGAGACACGCTCATCTCATATACACTAGAAATAGGTGGGCTTGATGACAGAAATTAGCCCCTATTTTTGCTTTGTTACAGGTTTATTCGTGTCGTTCAACCTGAGGTCGTATGTTCGGGTCAATCCTGCTGCCTGGAACTTCGCAGGAGCACAGTGGTTGTATCGGAGCTACATACTTAGTCCCCCTCAGTCTGTACACATCCTGGCCTTATAATAGCTTCATAACAACTTCATAAATCTCCACATTGCAGTTAATACATAATATGGCCTGTACACATCCTGGCCTTATAATAGCTTCATCACAGCTTCATACTTCTCTACACTGCAGTTAATACATAATATGGCCTGTCCTAATCCTAGACTTATAATAGCTTCATAACAGCTTCATACATCTCTACACTGCAGTTAATACATAATATGGCCTGTCCTAATCCTGGACTTATAATAGCTTCATAACAGCTTCATAAATCTCGACACTGCAGTTAATACAGAAACTGAAGGAGAAGAGTTTTTATCGAATATTGTAACAGGTGATGAGACTTGGGTTAATTTTTTTGAACCAGAATCCAAGAGGCAGTCACACAACATCGCCGACAAGAATTAAGTTCAAAAGTTCACCATCAGTAGGGAAAGTTATGGCCTCCGTGTTTTGGGATGAGAAGGGTGTGATTCTTCTCGACTTCTTGGAACAGGGAAACACGGTGAATGCAGACCGTTACATTTGAAACTTTGAAGAAGCTTAGAGGTCGTCTTCGGCGACTTTACCCATTAAAAGATCAGAGAATTGCACTACTGTTGCACGATAATGCCACGCCACACACCGTTAAACACACCATTGATGCGATTGCAGAATTTGTTGGACATTATTACCACATTCCCCTTACAGTCCCGATCTTGCACCTTCTGACTTCCATCTGTTTGGACCACTGAAAGATCTTCGCGGACATCACTTTGACCACACCTAGACCATTAAACGCGCCGTACGCCAGTGGTTTAAGAAAAAGGACACACATTTTTACCGTCCGGGGATACATGCCCTTGTGCGAAGATGGACAAAAACTGTGACAAATAACGGAGACTACATTGATAAATAAATTTTTGAAGTTCAGACTTGGGGCTACATTTCAATGTGAATTTTATCTGTTTTCTTGCCTACTGAATGAAATAAAAAATTACGAGGCATTACTTTTTGAAAGTCCCTCGTATATATATATATATATATACGCTAAGACGCTTGACCAATGTTGACAGATGGAGAGCGATGGCATGGCTGCTGGATGATGTAGGGCTGCGAGAAGTTGCTAGGAGATTAGGAGTTGCCCACTCTGTCATACAAACTCTGCGTGATCGTTATAATGCAACCGGCAGTGTCGCAGAACAACGCAGGTCAGGACGTCCAAGGTCTACCACAAGACGGCAACACGCTGACCCATGGCTAAAATGGTAAATGTTACAAACATACCCATTGCCCGTTCCTTCCGAAAAGTGGGTAAAATGTGTTCACTATAGTCACGACTTGCACGTGAAAAGCAAATTTCAGCAATGTTATCAACAGGCTTTGCCATAGGAAGCATTTTCAAACATGCATTATTTCCCTTTCCACCACGTGCATTTGATTGACCTTGGAGGTACACACACGTAACACAGATTTGATTTATTGTCAGATTAACAAACATTGTTTAAGCATGCAACAAAATGCAGCAAAACTTTTTTGACTGAGTGTTCAGGTTTAAAAAAAAAAACAGCTTAGTTGAAATGACCTAAAAATTGAAAGTGGCCTTTAACTTTTTTTGAGCAGTATATATATATATATATATATATATATATATATATATATATATATATATATATATATATATATATATATATATATATATATATATATATATATATATATATATATATATATATATTTATATATATATATATATATATATATATATATATATATATATATATATATATATCATATGTAAACTTACAAATCCATTGCATTCCATCTTTCAACATCCACCCTTCAGCACAAGAGTAGATAGTGTATATACTTAATAAATAAGGAAATTGTATTTGAACGACTTGTCAAGTTTATAATTGTTAAGTGAAATCTGTTCCCTTGTTTTAATATCACAGTTAGTTACACAGCGGGGTGGCATTTTATGACTGTCTCCACTCTACTAATTTTTCGAGATCAGATCATTCACAGCCGTAACTAATTTGTGATACCAGTAGTTCTCTCATACACTGGGACTTCCCCATTTTCCTGCAGAATATCTATTTCTGTATTGTCAGTACTTCACTGATCCTAGATACAATAAAAACCTCACGCTACACATGCGCGGACAAGTTGTTTACCTACGTTCATACAGGCTAGATAACAGTTAGCGAGAGCATGATTCGCTTATCGGAATTATCACGCGAGCTGATTGCCAATCATCATTGGTTGACAGACAGAAGCGCGCGAAGAGATAATCGGGTTCTTTGAAGGGAGGCGACAGGCAGGAGTTTTTGCGCGTAACTGAGGTTCAACATTTCAGGGGACCTATGCCAATCAAGGGCGAGAATATTATTCCCGTACCTTGGAAGTATTTGATCTACGGCAGCGAACGAAATCTAAGAAAGCCCGTTCGCTTGGCCAATGTCTCTGTTGTTGGTCGGCATCGGTGAGCAGAAATCCTTTATCTAGGAAACGAAGTTCCCTGATTCTTTCCCGACTAGGCCGAAGGTGCGAATTGTAACACCCTGGAGAGATATTGCACTAAATCTGTATATATTCTGCCTTCACTCCGTAGTCAGTATCAGTCTCTCAGAAATTTCGGATAAATCTAAGCACGCCAGACTTGGAACCATTTTATTCGCTTAATGTGTTAAATTGTCCCGTGGGGATTTAAATTTCTGATTGTGGTAATAATTTAAGTTGTGCTTAAGTATTAAATGTGTTAAGAGTTTTACCATTTTATTCACTGCTATTCCCTAGCGTTATGACTTGCGAAATAGAAAAACGCGTAGATATTTTCTTACCAGTGGTTCAGTAATGTAAAATCCATCAACCATTTTTTTTAGCTTACTTAAGTATAATGTTAAGAGTGACGGATAAAGTGACAGAGTAGTATGCGCATTATATTTCTTTGTGTGTAAAATTATTTTAAATGACTAGTGTTTTATCATGTGTTAAAAACCGACAGACGTCAACAATCAACTAACTAGTAATGAAAGGCGATATTTGTTAAGGGCATAGTCATAATTCATTTAAAACTGACATCGTGCGCTGAGTGTTTTACCGAGTCGTAAGGGAGAAGGGGGGGGGGGGGCTGCTGCATGCCTAAAACCCAAATCCGTACTTGCGAAGCGAAGCGCGATAGTATAAGCTTAAAATACCGTGTGCCTTTTAATTTAATTAGGAGACGGAGAGGATAAGAAATCACACTTACGCGTGATAGCATAGGATTTTAATTTTGGTTAAATGTTTGTTTTCTTCCCAATATAGGCTTGGTCAAAACCAGTGGCCAGCGTGTTTTCTCTAATTATGGGCTTTTACTCAGTTACATAAGGCATATGAACTGTAACTTGAGCTAAACTAGACTTACAAATATCCAGATTTGTGTATTAAATTTATCAGCACACTGCGGCACAAAACATAACATTTTTCCCGCTACTGACAGTCGTCTTTTTCCAAGTGAATTTTTATCCAAGAGAAACGCTGTTTCATAATCGGCTCTCAGCCCAGAGAAAGTCGAGAGGATTTATCATCATCATTGTTATTGTCGTGTGGTGCGTATTGGAGCAACTACGACAGTAGTTTTTGCCCGGAATAGCCTATGATGTATTAGGTAGAAGGTCTCTAGAAATTGGCTCGTTACGGAAGAATAAAGACTGTTGCGTAACAAATGTGTTGCGTATAAATGTTCCGTGCATGATTTTACATTTGCCACACAATGTTGAGGGTGTTATATTTCATCTTCTTGCCAAAGGTATGATAATGCTGGCACTAGAAGCGTGGTGTATCACCCTCAGACACCAGGGATGATGAGGCAGAGTAATATGGTGTCTTTGGTCTGTTTTGTATAAATGATGTGAGTGTGGGTAAACAGCTGCATTTCCAAACAGGGACGTCACATCAACTTACAACGTAGAAAGTCAATAAAGCTTTTAACAGCAGTGATGTTTTGGTAATATATATTGTGTACGCCACAATGACAAGGTGCATGGACATCGTTATGCAGAAACATCACAGGTAAGGTACAACAGTCATCATTTCACTGACGTAGTCAGTACAACAAGGAACATCAGACAGCATCATAATAATGGTGAATCAATATACATGTTATGACATCATAACCAGCTGTAAATGTAGTCAGGCAGAAAACTTCCTCCCTTTCCATAATAGCCGGAAGGTATTAAATAGGAGATTAAATCCACTCTCCTTTACTTGACTTCAGCAAGACAGGCATGTCTTCTGACGTCATCAAAAAAAATCCTCAAAGTTCCTTTAGTTACCAAAGATATCAAATCTCGAACAAGCAGCAGAGTTCAACAAGTAACTAGTCCTTAGGACATGCATCAACCGATGCATAGCAGCGAACGTGATTCGTGAGCTGAGAAAACTTCTCACAGCGTAGACTCTACAATAAGCAGGCTACGAAAAATGTCAACATCAAAAGATGGCGAAATGTTATTCAAAAGTAATTACCTTTGATTCAGGAAATAAACCACATAACTCACAGGCCTCCAGGCACTTAGAATCACAACAGAGATATATCATCTCAAAAAGGAACAACAATATGTAGAGGACTCTCTTTTTCCTGAATAGAATAAGCACGGACGCTAGCAAAATTGCATCCTGCTCTCAAACGGATCTGCCACGGACTGTGGACGGAAATCCCGTTCAGACCACAACCAAACTTTAGACATGCGCAGAAATGCGCGATTCGAATACAGCTCAGATAATATACGAAGATAGTACCTTCTCGAACAATGCCTTAAAAGGATAGGAATCGAAACATTGCAAGTTGCCAAATGCTTATCAAGAGAAGTGGGCCCGAGCGCTCCAAACATGGACATGACTTAAAATCGCTCCATATATGGACTTGACTTAAGACCGCTCAATCACAACTTATCGGCAACCCACGCCAACAAGAAAAGCGAACTACTTACAATAAAAAGTGACTATAATTTTCTCAAGTTATTTCCCTTTGCATAAGAAAAATATAAAGTACACAGAATAAGTTGCAACATTCTTGCGCAACAAATACCTATTCGAGATAGGGACAAGAAGACGGGAATGCTAATGCTTTCCACTGGACAGTGTTTTTGTTGCGTGATAAATTCTCGCAACATCGTTTTATTACAATATCTATTTTATAACGCAAGGGCAACAACTGCTTGAAATTTATAGTCACTTTTCTCGGTAAGCATTTGTCTTCCCGCGTTGGTATTGAATGCAGTTAAGTTTTGAGCTGTGGTCTTTTTGCGCTGGACTGCGCATGACTGGTCTTGTTTTTTGGTCGATCGGTTTCCGCCCACCACTAGTGGAGTGAGCGATTTGAATGGCGAAAGAGATGCCTCGTTGAAGAGGGGATCTCCGCTATTTTTTGTTCTGTCAGGGATGTGTAGTCCTCTTAATGGATATTTCGTTTATTCGAGATAATACCTCTAGTGTTTCCCACATGTCGGGAGGCGTGATATTTCTGTGTATTTCCTGAAGGCAAGGTAAATTGACTTTTCATTAACTCTATCGATTTTGGGTCGTGAGCGATTTCGATTCATAGCCTGTCTTCGAAAGTCGTCGTCACGAGATGTTTTCCCAGCTCACATGTCGCTGTATTGTACTGCATCGGTTGATGCATGTCCCAAGGACCATTACTTGCTACTTTGTTAAATGAACTAGGTTTGGAAAACCTTTATTATCTAGAGGATATTTTTTGAGGACATTATTTATACTTCGGCAGACGTGTCTGTCTTGCTGAAGTCAGACTAAGGAGAGTGAACTGATCTCATACATCTGGTTATCTCCTGGCTGTTATAGAAAAGGATGGAGTTTTTCACCTGACTACATTTACAGCACTATGAAATATAACATGCATCTGACTCATCATTGTAATGCTGTCTACCGTCTATTGCTGTATTGAATGTTGCTGTGATAATGACTGTTTGATGTGCCTACATATTCGCGTAACCATTTTTGTCACTGTGGCGTCCACAATAAATAATGAAGAAAAACGTCAACGGCTGTTACAAGAATCATTGACTTTATACGTCGTGAGTTTACTGACGTCCTATGTGGATTGCCCTGTTATTTTTGTATGAACATTGTTTGACTGAACACATCTGCACACTACACAAAACCAGACATGCGGATACCATCCATCATCATATGGCATCACGCATCATTTGGTGGCCATAAGCTGGTTTGATTCTGGTACCAGCAAACACGGGGTCCCTTACCCACTTCATTTTCAACAAGAATTCATCAGCATCCTTCAAGAAATTAACATTCTTCAATACAGTCAACATCTTCAAAATTTTCAAAGTACTCGGCGTTGCCCGGTAAAAGTCAAAATTTCAACTTTTTGACGGAAACAAGAATTTGACAGTACCCGGCGTTGTTACATGTTGCCGGATAACTCGGACTGCTGTTATCTTTTACGCAAGTCAAGCAAGTTGCTGCTGTCAAGGTTCCAGTGCTGTCGTTTTTGTGAAGGTCAAGTGCCGGTTGAAACGGGTTGTTTTCTGAAGAAGGCCAAGTACCGATTTCCATCAACTTATTTTTGGATTAGAAGGTCAAGTGCCGAAACAACTCAACACACAGTATTTCAGAAGCTCTTGTACCATCGTGTTAGCAGTGGAAGCAGTTCAGATGTGCCATCATCGTTGGAGCTTCGCTCTTTAGGACGTTGATTGACATCCGTTTTGTCTGCTGTTCTACGATTGGAAGCCTATAAGTTAAGTGGCCTGTTTGTATGTAAACTGTGCCCTTATACTTCTGCTGAGTCTTCTGTGTATCATCTCATTCTATATGTTATATGTCTATATGTTATTTGTATATTTATATGTTTATATTTCAGCGGGTTCTCGGTTGGGTGGTGTCTCCGTTAGATTATGCCACGTCATAGAGGTCGTCTATTGTGAGCGTTTTCTGTAGGGTTTGCAAATTTCCGATACTGGAATTTGCTAAGCGACTTCTGTTGCTATTTATGTTAGCTGTGATGACATGTTTTAATATTGTTTTCGTTATTATTTCGCATTCTTTAGTTTTGTTTTGATTTGTTTGTATTTGTTAGCCTACTCTTGTCTATAATTTAGTTTCATACAACATTTTTGTTTATACACTGTGGTGTCATGTATTTTGTTTAATTATAGCGCAGATATCGTCACATTTTTTGTGATATTTCATTAATTTCTGCTTTATTTTTAGTTGATTTCTGCGAACGTTTTTGTATTGTTGCTGATCTTTGTTATTGTTTACATTGTTATTGTTTACATTGTTTGCATTGTTTACATTTTCAATGTTTACATTCTGCATGTGTTTACATAGTCATTGTTTACAGTTATAGTAATTAGTTAATGGGCTATGCTAATGCACTGTTACTACTACACTGATGATAAATGAATGATGAATAGTGTCGTGCACTATTGAATGAGAAGTGCACTTATGATCAAGAATTGAGTGCTGATATTTCATATACAAGTTCTTTGATTGGAGACTTGTTTCCCACAGAGACTGGGATAATATAATGTGATGTGAATATACAAGTGCTTAATTAAGACTTGTTACACTTAGGTTTGAAATAAATTAGTTAATTATTTCAGGTTTTGGACTCATATGTTAGACAACATGTCTACATTTGAGCACTTTATTGAGCAGGGTAAATTGCTTGGGAAGACTGGTGATAAGTTAGAAGAATTTGCAACTGCTCGATATGATAAAGCAATGGAAGCTGAACAAAAGAAACTGCAGATGCAGGTGGATGAAAAAAGATTCCAAATGGAAATGGAAAAACAAAAAAGGGAATCAGAAGCTGAGGAGAGAAAACTCCAGCTACAGCTAGAGGCTGAAAATAAAAGACTTGAAAAAGAGGCTGAAAATAAAAGACTTGAAAAAGAGGCTGAAAATAAAAGACTTGAAAAAGAAGCTGAAAATGAAAGACTTCAAAAAGAGGCTCAGGCTGAGGAAAGAAGATTACAGAGAGAGTCTGATGAGAGGAAAGAGAAAGCAAAAATGGAACATGAAGAAAAGGTCTTAGCTTTAGAGTTGGAAAAATTGAAATTGACGAGCATGAGTAATGGTAATGATTCAAACAAGGGTTCATCTTCTGGTAAGGCTAATAATGATACTTTTAAGATTAAGTTACCAACATTTAGTCCTTCCAGTGATGACATAATGTTCTATCTGGACAGATTTGAACAAGCATGTACAGCTCATAACATAGACAAAGCAAAATATGTTTATCAGTTATCAGGGATACTGACAGGTAAAGCTCTAAGTATATTAAATATGGTGGATGAACCTGACAAGAACAATTATGAGGTTGTCAGGGCCGCTTTGTTAAAGAAATATCAGCTTAACGAAGACGGCTATCGTCTACAATTTAAAAACATGTTACCTGAAAATGGAGTTGAATTCTCCGAGTTTATTGCAAGAATACGCATTACTTTCTCACGATGGGTTGAACTATCTAAGACGGAAAAAACTTATGAAGGACTTATGGACTTAATACTTAGAGACAAAGTCATGTCGTCTGTCAATGAGTCTTTCCTTGCTTTCCTTCATGAACGTAAACCTAAAACAATAAAAGAAATGGAAGATTTCTGTTGCCAATACGTAACTGCGCACCCACACATAACCATGGGTAACTCTAAGGTGAAAGAAGGTTTACCAGTTGCTTCGGCAGCTCCGTATGGCCAAAACTTTGCTCGTAGATTCCAACAAAATTTTGATAGAAAGACTAGCGGTAATTTCTGTCAAAATCATGGAAATCAATTTCATGGTGATTCTTCTTCGAAGAATTGGAGACAGCCTGATAGTACTCGTTACTATCACCCTAATAATTATAAGCATTTCAAAAGAGGATATGGTAATAGAGGTTATTCCTGCCGAAGACCTCAGAACCAAACAAATAGATGTTCGCATCAATGTGAACATGATAGTAATCGTGGAAACTGGAATTCGAACCAGGATAACAATTACAATAGAGACAATAATAACTGCAGAGATAATAATAACTCTGATAACTTCAGAGGTAATAATAGTCGGGGTAGATCTCAACACAAAAAAAGAGATATCAGCAGGCTAATGCTGTACAACAGGAAACTGAGGGGCCTGTAATCATGTTGTTGATAGTAAAAACTTTGACGCTGTCACTGGTTCTGCTTTTGACTTTGAGAGAGCAAACAAATGCCCCCAATGCAGTACTTTATTCGAACCGGGTACCATAACTACTTTGAGTTGTGGTCACCCACTTCCCGCTCTTCCTGCTGCTGTTGCGCATGACGGGAGGGGTTCTTTAATTCTACATAAGGGTCTTGTTAATGATACTCCGGTCTCACTACTTTTCGATTCCGGATGCACCACTATTGGTGTTAGACAATCGCTTGTAGATCCATCTTGTGCTACAGGAAGGGTTATTAAATGTGTCACATTTGGCGGCACTCTAGAAAAATATCCTACTGCTGTAATTCGCATTGCCACTCCTTTCTTTACTGGAGATGTGCATGCTTGTCTCTTACCTAATCCTATTGCGGACCTTATTATTGGTCGTATTCACGGAGTTAGGGAGTGTACCCCACAGCAGATTGCTGCTTGGGAAGATAATAACATGCAAGCTACAAATGCAGTAGTTACAAGAGCACAAGCTCTACAAACACCCGAAACTTCACTGAATAGTGATAATGAAGTTGATAGCCAAGATAGTCACTTAGTAATCACTCGTGACTCTTTCATAAAATTGCAAGAAGAAGATCCTTCTTTAAAAAAATTCTTCGTTCTTGCGAAGAAAGGTGATCCGAATCAGGATACAAATAGAAAATCTTGGATTGCAATGAGAAACGGCGTACTTGTACGTATGGTACAAGATTCGACTACGTCGGCACATTCGCAAATTCTTGTTCCCAAGAGCATGAGAGTGCAAATATTACAACATGCTCATGACTCGCAATGTGCTGGACATATGGGTTTTTCCCGTACGAAGTCGAGAGTCCTTGCGGCTTTCTTTTGGCCTTTTGTCAATAAGGACATTCGTATTTACTGCCGATCATGCAAGGTATGTCAGGAGGTCAAATCTAGAGGACCACGACATGCTGCGCCTATCGAGGCTGCTGACATTCCTATTCGGCCGTTTCAGAAAATGGCCATAGATATTATTGGCCCTTTTAAGGTCAAGTCGGCCAGAGGACATCAGTTTATCCTTACATGTGTCGATATGTGCACACGTTGGCCAGAGGCTATTCCTCTTAAGAGCATATCTACTACAGATATCGCAGATGCTCTTTGGTTGATATTTTCTCGCTTGGGGTTCCCCAGAGAAGTATTGTCAGACCATGGCACTCAACTCATATCTGACACTATGTCACAGGTAATGTCTACCTTACATATTGAACGATCTCTCAGTAGTATCTACCATCCTATGTCTAATGGGTTAGTTGAGCGTCTGAATAGAACGCTCAAGACTTTGCTTGGTAAGATCACTGAAGATCATCCTCAAGATTGGGACAGGGTTTTACCCGCGGCTCTCTTTGCCTATAGAGAAGTCCCTAATGAACACACAGGATTTTCTCCCTTCGAACTTGTCTTTGGCGCGCGTCCACGCGGCCCTATGTCTTTATTACACGATCTCATCACTGCCGATGATATTAGCGATGAAACTCAATCCTCATATGAGTATGTCATTGCTCTTAGACAAAAGATCATTGAGGCATGTAAGCTAGCAACTGCTTCATCAGAAATTGCTAAAGAGAAGGCAAGACAGTTTGCTAACAAGAATAGATGTCTACGACAACTTTGTCCAGGTGACAAAGCATTCGTCCTACTCCCTAGTAGGGAAAATAGACTTCTTATTGCATGGAAAGGTCCGTATGCAATAGTCTCTCGGATTTCCGATGTTGACTATGTGGTCGATATTGATGGAAAGCATAAAACTTTCCACATAAACATGCTTTCGGAATTTCACGAACGTCCGGACTATTTGCTGCCTATTTTCCAGGCAACGGATGATGCTCCTGCACCTCACGGTCATTATTCATCCCTGTCTGTCATACAGGATGAGGAATCTACCTTCTCTGATGGTAATCTTCCCCTTCCAGTGGTTCCATTACATTCTACGGAATCTTGGAAAAACGTTTCTGTTTCTCCTAATCTTTCTGGTGACGAACATCGACAAGTCTCGTCGATGTTACAAACATTTCAGGATGTTCTCACTGACATTCCTGGACACACAGATGTCATAGAACATGACATAATTCTTACCGACAATAATCCAATTAGGGTTAGGCCTTATCCTATTCCTATACACTTTCAGTCGCAAGTGGAAAAGGAATTGGATGAAATGATTCAATTAAATATAATTGAACCATCGACTTCACCATATTCTTCTTCCATGGTTATTGTCCGGAAGAAGGATAAGAACATACGAATTTGTGTTGATTATCGCAAATTGAACCAGGTCACAAAGTTCGATGCTGAACCGATGCCTTTGTTAGAAGATCTACTGATTAGACTTTCTAATTCTAGATTCTTCACTAAACTTGACTTGTCTAAAGGTTATTGGCAAGTGCCTTTAGCAGAGCATGCCAAACCTCTTACTGCTTTTTCTACACCTAGGGGTCTATTTCAATGGAATGTTATGCCTTTTGGTCTCATGAACGCCCCTGCCACTTTTCGTTCGCATGATGCGTCGAATTCTGTCACATCGTTCGGATGTCATCGCATACTTAGATGACATCTGTCTCTTCAGTGATACCTGGGAAGATCACTATTTAGGGTTATATGACTTACTGTCCACTCTACGTGAGAATAATTTGACAGCGAAACCTTCTAAAGCTTTTGTTGGTTTTGGTGAAATCTCTTTCCTGGGTCATCGTGTTGGTCATGGTCTCTTGAAGACAGAAGACCACAATACTTCCAAAATACTGAACATCTCTGTTCCTAAAACGAAGAAACAAGTTAGGAGTCTCTTAGGTTTAATTCAATTTTATGGGAGATTTATTCCAAATTTATCTTCGATCATGGCACCTCTCTCAACATTGTTGAAGAAAGGTTCGCCTAATCTGGTCCGTTGGTCTGAAGAATGCCAATCTTCACTAGACCAAATCAAGAATATATTTTCTTCTCCTCCCATCTTAAGATTACCTACTCTTGATAGGACTTTTGTTCTTCGGAGTGATGCTTCATCCACTGGGATTGGAGCAGCACTGATGCAAGAATATGCAAATACTCTGCATCCTATTATGTACATTTCTAGAAAACTAAATGCGGCAGAGAGGAACTACTCGGTTTTAGACCGTGAGTTGTTAGCGATGGTTTGGTCAATTCTAAAGCTACAAAGATTCCTCCTGGGCGCACATTTCATTCTAGAGACTGATCAGAAAGCTCTTACAGCTATTCAGACTAAGAATTTGAAGAGTTCGAGATCCACTCGATATGCTATAGCTCTTCAACCTTTTCACTTCACGGTACGAGCTATCCGTGGTGCGGATAATGTGATGGCTGACAGATTGTTGTAGCGGAAGGTTTTATATGTGTGAGATGATAGTGCTAGAGTAGAAATAGTATTCTCTCCAGAATGTGTGAGGTCCCAGTGACAGAGAAGTACACTGGTATCACTCGATAGTCACGGCTGTGAAAGTATCTAGACTGAAAATATTCAGAGAACAGTCAGACCTTACTGCGCCACCTCCGCTATGTGACCACCTGTGATATAATAAAAATTCAACCAAACTCAGTATCAACTATATTGAATGAATAAAGCTGGTGAATACAATTTATATCCTCTTTATTTACATCTATCTAATTGTGGTGATTGTGTGTGACTGGTGATACAAAAGTTATATTTATACAAAACCAAATTGGCGAAATCAATTACAGTTTTTGCAAGTTAAACTAAAATGTCATTTATTTAGACTCTTCCAATTAGTTGGGTAATAGACTTCTTCACTGTCTTATTCACTTTATAACTTTCACTAGTTTATCACGCAAATTGTCATCACAAAACTCTGCTTGACAATTATCACTTCTTGGGTGCACGATTGTCACAAATATCACTCATCTGTTTTTTATAATCAGTGTTCATATGAGATGTACAGCTTCAGTAGGTCGTGCTTCTACCAATCCAGGCACTGCCGGGGCGATTAGCATTGATCATCGAGCAATTCTTGATCATTGACCTCTGACTTTTGGTTGACAAATATGAACCTGCAGATAATTGTAGGATATGTGGCTATTTGTGGATAAAAATTACCACATTCCTATTGTAGGTGAGATGAATTTGTTTTCAGATGTATGCGTGAAAATGCATGATTATGGATCAGTGACAAGACAGGTGTCTACTGTGGAACATTTTATAAAATCAAATAATACAAAATAATATGTACACACATATATGGTATGAGGTTATAGTATCCCCCTGCCTGACACGTTAGCTCTGTAAAGTGCAGTAACTTGAAAACAGATTGAATAAGCTTTGATAATGATTGTTGGTAGTCCTGAAAAGAATTGTTATTAGTCCTGAAAAGGATTGTGCTAGCCCTGATACGGACTCAGTCATGGTGGTTATATTTCGGGTTCCAATCTTCAACAATCCTATCAAGTAATCAATTAATATGCATGATACTTTCATAACATAAAGATTAAACAAATCCTGAAATAAAAGTTGTAATTACTGTATTATTTTACATAGTAACTTTACATACCCTCGCAGGATCTAATTAAGATCAGTAAAGACTGGCTTTAGTGGAGTAACAGAACTGCCTGGCTGCAAATAACAAGATATTGGCCTCTGCACGTTCCTCTCTCTCCAGCCGTTGTCCTTCTGTCTTGCTTCGCTGTACAAGTGAATTTGAAATCATTTCCGTCCGCCCTTATATATGCAGCTACCGGACGTACAGGAAACAAGGCTCGCAACTCCATCAAACTTCCCAAAAAAGTTGTAACTTCGGGGGGTTTGTGCTAGAGGTGTTTCAAACCTTGGTCTCGTGCATTTCACCTAACCCAGTTCAAGCCTTTGGAGTTATATATTTCCGTTCTCCATGAGTTGACCTTTATATCCATATGTTGTTTTCCCATATCTGTCGTGTTAACGATTATATATTGAATTATAAATAGGAAAAACACAGCATTTCTCAATGCACGGACACTATTCTTGCGAAATTCTTCACAACTACTTACTCCCTTCTGATTTCCTTGTACCTATACATAAATGAAGATATTCCCGTCAAAAGGAGACCATTCTCATCCTTATCTATCATTCCGTTCTCCTTCCCGATCGCTAATTCTAACCATGTTTCGGACGATTATTCTTCCTTATACAATCGCCGAAGTCGTTCTATCTGACCGTGGGAAACCCCTTCTCTGATTGGCTGCCCTAGATACACACAGGAAAATACCCCTGCATTCCTTTGTACAGGCCAGCACACTGGTGTCCCACTTTTCGGTCTTCAAACATTTAACTAGGCAATGCGTAACATGCGACAGAGCCTCCCTCTCTTTTAAGCTGTAGATTTCTACAGCTAACAACTGTAAGCTTTGCCGTAGTTAATGTTCTTCTTACTCTCGTTCTATCTCAGTTGGGTGTCGACTAAGAAAATCTGCTCTTACATTTTGTTTTCCTGGATATAGATTCATCCTTTGCTATCTCTCTTTTCCCAGTTCGGCTTTTCATCCAGGCCCTTACCGCTGGTGAAATGGGGTCGGTAGGTTTCCCTTGAAGTTTACCGCCCTCTTTTCGTTGATAGTTGGTTGCGGTTTTTCCTCGCAAATTCGTAGGTGTTTGATTTTTGGCTACGTGATTTGTTCTTTTTGTCCAGCGCATGGGTTTCAGACTGCAATTTAACCTGTGTGGGATATTTCCTTTCCCCTCCAGTGCAAATCTCGGGAGTACCCATGATGGCTGGTTTGCTTGTAGACTTTTGAAGACTCTTCCGTCGACTTTCTAAATCTACATGGGTGCACTCTGGACAGGAATTTACATACCGATTGATGTCTTCCGTAATACCTGGCCAGTAGTACTGGGTGGCTATTCTTTGTTTTGTGGCACCATTACCCAGGTGTTCACTCAAAGTTATGTGCCCCCAGCCTATAACCTTATTTCTATAGGTGGATGGTACAACAATTTGACCATGACTGTTCGTCCCTCTGCCAGCTTTCCTGTGCAAGAGTCCATGTTCCATATAGAAATGTCCTTTGATTGGATTGTTATGTGTTTTTGACAGTTTGCCAAAACAAGGCTTCAATGTGCTGTCTGCTACTTGAGCCTTTTTCATCTCAATCGAATCAAATTTTAATTTGGTGTCCCTCTCTATGTTCCTGGAGTCAGACCTGGTCTGGATTTCTGCCATAACCACAGGTTTTACCGGGTTTCCCAAGAAAACATATCTACGCCCCAACATCAGGGGGTAAAAGGGATCATCTAACACTGCTGCATTTATCTCCCCTTCCACATAGCGACAACTGACATGAATCTTTGCTATGGGTAAAGTTAGGGGTAATGCTCCCTTTAGTGGCCCTTGAATATCTACTGTTTCTGTGGTGATTTGTTCAGGGCGCACCAGAGATGCACACACGACTGCGTCATAGGACAAACCTGTGTCATACATTCCTGTGACTTGTTTGCCATTCACAGTCACTATCTCCTGTGTAGGTGGGTGATGGAGGCTATTCTGAATCACCGTCAGTTCCTTCCTATCAGAAGTCCTCACCTGTAAGCATGCAGCATGATGAAGAGGTTTTTTCCTTCCACAATTATCAGTGTTGTGGTTGTTCATTTTGCAGAACTTACACCATTTTTCTTCCCTTCGTGAGGGTTTATTGTTATATCCTGGAGGGTTCTTGTCTTTGTAGTCATATCTTTGGTTGTTCTTGGTTGTATTGTCCTTTTGTTCAAACTCGTTTTGGTTTTGAGGTGACTTGAAACTATCTCCCTGCTTCCTCTTGTTTCCTTGAGTCAGGGGGTGAGCCAGTTTGTGACTTTCTGCATAGATGATTATTTCATCTAATCTCTCTCTTTTATGTTCTACTAGGAATGTCTTCGTCTCAGGAGACATGGACTCCAGGAGTTGTTCTATCAACATCATCTCCTTGATCCCTTCAAAATCCTGATTGAAGTTTCCTAACTGACACCACCTCAGCAAGTAACTTTCCAACCTTGCTGAAAACTGCTGATACGTTTCTCCTGTCTGGAGCTTAGCAGTTCTAAATCGCATTCTATAAGCTTCTGCGTTTTGTTCATAACGCACCAACAATGCTTGTTTCAAGGCTTCATAATTTTCCTGATCTTCTTTTTGCATCTTCAAGTAGACGTTATAAGATACACCTCTCAATCCCTGTGACAACTTCAAATTCCACTTTTCTTTTTCTAGGCCATAAGTAGTGGCCAATCGTTCATATCTGTCAAGGTAATCCTCTATTCCCTCTTCTTTCTCCACAAATGGGTCCAAGTGGAAGTTCATAGCTCCATTGGAGGTGCTTTGGCTGGCGCTGGTATCCGAATGAGATGACCTACTACCATTAGTAATAGCCACTGCCTGTATTTCAAGCTCTTTTAATCTCAGTTCATGGTCTCTATCAGCTTGTAGCTTCCTTTCCTCAGCTGTTAATCTTCTTTCTTCAGCCTCCAATTTCTTGGCTTGAGCCTCAACTTCCAACAGCAGCCTCTTTTCTTCAGCTTCCATTCTTTTGGCTTCTCTCTCCGCTTCTAGTCTTTTGGCTTCTCTCTCAGCTTCTGCTTGCAGCTTCCTTTCCTCTCTATCCATATGTTTGTCCACTTCAGTTGTGACATACTGGACGAGAGCATCACCTGTCAAGCCCAGCTCTTTTCCCATCTGCATGATCGCAGTTCTGAACTTCACTAAGTCAGCCATTATATTAAGTTAAGTAGGGTATGAAAACTTACCTAAACTTACTTAAAATAATTATCAAATGGACAACACAATTAATCGTGCAACCTTGTGATAGTCAATATTTACTGAGTACTCTAAGGTACTGTTACTGAGAAAAAAATCTATTCTAGAATTTTCAAAAAAAAAAATTTTTTTTTTTTTTTTTTTTTCTATTGGTGGCCCAAGATAGACTAAAGATAGATGTATTAGATAGAGGATGGCTCAGGATATACGAGAATATCCCGCGATCGAGCCCCCACTGTAGCGGAAGGTTTTATATGTGTGAGATGATAGTGCTAGAGTAGAAATAGTATTCTCTCCAGAATGTGTGAGGTCCCAGTGACAGAGAAGTACACTGGTATCACTCGATAGTCACGGCTGTGAAAGTATCTAGACTGAAAATATTCAGAGAACAGTCAGACCTTACTGCGCCACCTCCGCTATGTGACCACCTGTGATATAATAAAAATTCAACCAAACTCAGTATCAACTATATTGAATGAATAAAGCTGGTGAATACAATTTATATCCTCTTTATTTACATCTATCTAATTGTGGTGATTGTGTGTGACTGGTGATACAAAAGTTATATTTATACAAAACCAAATTGGCGAAATCAATTACAGTTTTTTGCAAGTTAAACTAAAATGTCATTTATTTAGACTCTTCCAATTAGTTGGGTAATAGACTTCTTCACTGTCTTATTCACTTTATAACTTTCACTAGTTTATCACGCAAATTGTCATCACAAAACTCTGCTTGACAATTATCACTTCTTGGGTGCACGATTGTCACAAATATCACTCATCTGTTATTATAATCAGTGTTCATATGAGATGTACAGCTTCAGTAGGTCGTGCTTCTACCAATCCAGGCACTGCCGGGGCGATTAGCATTGATCATCGAGCAATTCTTGATCATTGACCTCTGACTTTTGGTTGACAAATATGAACCTGCAGATAATTGTAGGATATGTGGCTATTTGTGGATAAAAAATTACCACATTCCTATTGTAGGTGAGATGAATTTGTTTTCAGATGTATGCGTGAAAATGCATGATTATGGATCAGTGACAAGACAGGTGTCTACTGTGGAACATTTTATAAAATCAAATAATACAAAATAATATGTACACACATATATGGTATGAGGTTATAGTATCCCCCTGCCTGACACGTTAGCTCTGTAAAGTGCAGTAACTTGAAAACAGATTGAATAAGCTTTGATAATGATTGTTGGTAGTCCTGAAAAGAATTGTTATTAGTCCTGAAAAGGATTGTGCTAGCCCTGATACGGACTCAGTCATGGTGGTTATATTTCGGGTTCCAATCTTCAACAATCCTATCAAGTAATCAATTAATATGCATGATACTTTCATAACATAAAGATTAAACAAATCCTGAAATAAAAGTTGTAATTACTGTATTATTTACATAGTAACTTTACATACCCTCGCAGGATCTAATTAAGATCAGTAAAGACTGGCTTTAGTGGAGTAACAGAACTGCCTGGCTGCAAATAACAAGATATTGGCCTCTGCACGTTCCTCTCTCTCCAGCCGTTGTCCTTCTGTCTTGCTTCGCTGTACAAGTGAATTTGAAATCATTTCCGTCCGCCCTTATATATGCAGCTACCGGACGTACAGGAAACAAGGCTCGCAACTCCATCAAACTTCCCAAAAAAGTTGTAACTTCGGGGGGTTTGTGCTAGAGGTGTTTCAAACCTTGGTCTCGTGCATTTCACCTAACCCAGTTCAAGCCTTTGGAGTTATATATTTCCGTTCTCCATGAGTTGACCTTTATATCCATATGTTGTTTTCCCATATCTGTCGTGTTAACGATTATATATTGAATTATAAATAGGAAAAACACAGCATTTCTCAATGCACGGACACTATTCTTGCGAAATTCTTCACAACTACTTACTCCCTTCTGATTTCCTTGTACCTATACATAAATGAAGATATTCCCGTCAAAAGGAGACCATTCTCATCCTTATCTATCATTCCGTTCTCCTTCCCGATCGCTAATTCTAACCATGTTTCGGACGATTATTCTTCCTTATACAATCGCCGAAGTCGTTCTATCTGACCGTGGGAAACCCCTTCTCTGATTGGCTGCCCTAGATACACACAGGAAAATACCCCTGCATTCCTTTGTACAGGCCAGCACACTGGTGTCCCACTTTTCGGTCTTCAAACATTTAACTAGGCAATGCGTAACATGCGACAATTGTGTACTTACCCTCGGAATACCAGAGCATATGTCCTGGATCGTCATGTAGTTTAACTTTACTATGTACTTATGTCATTACATGTCAAAGAATGTACTATTTAAATTTTCCTATCAGATTTGTACATCCATTTTTAAAGACAATATTAGAGTATGCTGTTTAATGATGATTATGGTAACTTGCATACGTATATTGTGTTTACATGCTAACGTGATGTGTGTTGGTGACACCTCCCCGATGTGAATATTTTTTGAGACATATTTATTTTTCTGTTGAGGTATATCCTCACCAGACACTCTATATTTAGCCTCATGTTAGGCAATTTAATTAATTATCAGCGCATAATTCGTGCGTTTTGAGCCGCTTATCGCATGCTCTTTGATATTTAAAAAAAAAAAAATATGTTCCACATTTTTTTTTATCGGGAGGAGGTGGTGATATGTTGCGTGATAAATTCTCGCAACATCGTTTTATTACAATATCTATTTTATAACGCAAGGGCAACAACTGCTTGAAATTTATAGTCACTTTTCTCGGTAAGCATTTGTCTTCCCGCGTTGGTATTGAATGCAGTTAAGTTTTGAGCTGTGGTCTTTTTGCGCTGGACTGCGCATGACTGGTCTTGTTTTTTGGTCGATCGGTTTCCGCCCACCACTAGTGGAGTGAGCGATTTGAATGGCGAAAGAGATGCCTCGTTGAAGAGGGGATCTCCGCTATTTTTTGTTCTGTCAGGGATGTGTAGTCCTCTTAATGGATATTTCGTTTATTCGAGATAATACCTCTAGTGTTTCCCACATGTCGGGAGGCGTGATATTTCTGTGTATTTCCTGAAGGCAAGGTAAATTGACTTTTCATTAACTCTATCGATTTTGGGTCGTGAGCGATTTCGATTCATAGCCTGTCTTCGAAAGTCGTCGTCACGAGATGTTTTCCCAGCTCACATGTCGCTGTATTGTACTGCATCGGTTGATGCATGTCCCAAGGACCATTACTTGCTACTTTGTTAAATGAACTAGGTTTGGAAAACCTTTATTATCTAGAGGATATTTTTTGAGGACATTATTTATACTTCGGCAGACGTGTCTGTCTTGCTGAAGTCAGACTAAGGAGAGTGAACTGATCTCATACATCTGGTTATCTCCTGGCTGTTATAGAAAAGGATGGAGTTTTTCACCTGACTACATTTACAGCACTATGAAATATAACATGCATCTGACTCATCATTGTAATGCTGTCTACCGTCTATTGCTGTATTGAATGTTGCTGTGATAATGACTGTTTGATGTGCCTACATATTCGCGTAACCATTTTTGTCACTGTGGCGTCCACAATAAATAATGAAGAAAAACGTCAACGGCTGTTACAAGAATCATTGACTTTATACGTCGTGAGTTTACTGACGTCCTATGTGGATTGCCCTGTTATTTTTGTATGAACATTGTTTGACTGAACACATCTGCACACTACACAAAACCAGACATGCGGATACCATCCATCATCATATGGCATCACGCATCAGTTTTCTAATTAGTTATGGAAAGAGTTCTGTTTCCCCACGACCTTAGCTTCTGCCATTAGATCCCGTAACAGAAAAAGCCTCCAACCTCATCTGAGTAGAGAAATGTTCCTATAGGTGAATATGTAACACCGACAGCACGAGTGATACATTAACAAACTAGATAATGATCAAACGATCGTTGGGTTTATTAATGAAATATCCACACATATAGGGTTAGTAATGGTTAGAACGTGATGATGGTGAAAGACGATTCACACAAAACACACAGATGAGATAATAAAATTGCAATTAATTAAGTAGTAGTTAATTAAGAATGCACTGGTGCAAAGCGAAATGATGATGATGTGATATGATACGTGTTACCAAAATGGTGAGTAATCTACACAGTCCATGTGTCTCTAAATGTTTCTCATTAATATGATGATTCACACGTATGCATAAAATGTCCCAAGTTGTTATACGTTATGTCGAGTGGGGTATCTCTAAGTCGAGGACGTTCTGATGACAACTTTTGTCAGACTGAGAATGGTGACGATATACATATATATATATATATATATATATATATATATATATATATATATATATATATATATATATATATATATATATATATATATATTCCTTCACTGTTTGAGTATATCTCTGTAGTGTTGGTCAACCGTTAATAGCTGTCATATGAACAAAAGGTCTGTTGTCTAATCTCCCGAGGGTACTGGTCAGGCTGGATATCTTCACGAAATGTTAGTGATATGTAGACTCATAATCTTGCGTATGTAGTCGTGATTCATAAAATATACTTTAGATTCTGCTTCATAGAATGCGCTTAAGAGTGTGTTGCACTTGGTATAAATATGAGATTCCACTTTTGAGCTCTTTAGCTTGACTTCAGATAATAATGATCTTTCGAGTGATTTGAACTTGTGATAACTATGTACTGAACTTGTGAGCCAGCAGTATATGGGTGACGAAAAATGCTGCGTCCACCTTCTGACTTGTGGGTGAAACAATATTCCTTTTTAATTAAGGAATGAAAGATGTCCTATGGCGAATTCTGCTAGCCAAATGTCCGTTTATGATAACTTATTTCTGGTTAGACGTCAGACACGTTGCGTGTAGACTCAGACTTCTGATGAACTGAAGACACTCAAAAGTCTTCGTAAGTTTTTCACATTTAACATCACTGGTTGACTTTCATTCATACTACTGCTCATTATTGACCTCTCTCTGAGTTCGATTCTAATGATGTTAAATATCTTGTGCATGAGAGACTGTGATGATGATGAAGGTGAAGTATGAACTATTAATTACCTCCTATCATCCTATCATCTTCTAGGAAAATCTTCTGATCATATTAATCAGTTATGAAAAGAATTAATTGAAACTCTGTCTTTCGCACCTTTAGCTGTGAGGTTAAAATAAACAAAGAATAAGAAAATGTATTAATAGTCTGTATAAGATCTACTAACCTTCTTTTCCCTTCGCAAAATCCTTTAAGAACACAATTAATCACAGAACTGAATTATCATCCACTCTGAATAAACACGTGTATTAGGCTAGGTGTTATAGGGATTTTTTTCTCTACCTCACAATGTAAAACCTGGACTGCCCTCTCTAGCGAGCTACGCGGTATTATATTTCTTTAAGTCCAATGTGGGTTTCTTAGATCTGTGACGTACAGCTCCGCCCATACAACCAATCCCTGAGAGCCTCTCTGGTCACTCATTCACAGGATCGCTCTTGTCCCCTGTCAGTCCAAACGTGGGTGTGGTAATTCGCGACCAACTTTCGTTGCCTGGCTTGTTTGACAAACAGGTAGTGAGATAAATGGCTGGACAATTCAAAAGTGCTGTCACATTATACTCTGGTTGTTTATCGTTCCGTGTGTTGGTGGCACTCTTAGTTACCTCCGCCCATTGTCGCCAGCATGCTAGCATGTCCTCTTTGTGGCGCCGCCTATTGTATTACATGCCGGTTGCTTTAAACATCATGAGACGTTTTCACCTGGCCAAGCTGGGCGTCCAATGTGGTGACCTGGCCGAGCATCAAAGATAACAACAGGTCACAGAAATTGTATAATGCCCAGATGTCTGATTGGGATGACCAGATGTGTTTTCACCAGATTTATCTCGATGCAATGTGGGCTTCAAACGATAATGTCAGGTATGGGGACTCAATCAAAAGACTTTATTTCCCCCGATGAAAGAACAAATGCGGTTCTTTAGATACCGGTCGCGAGACTCACCTCGGACTTATTATTAACTACCAAGGCTAGTCTGGGGCCATATTTGGGCGACCCACCTGACACTATAGGTTCATATCATTGCTATTGTTCTTTTCAAGGAACACCTACGCCAAGTATTGGGTAAGCAAGTATGTCTGTGGCCACAGAATGACTGATTGAAAAAAAACGAGAGAGAGCGAGAGAAATATTTTCCTTTTGGTACAATCACTGTACTCATTTTGTTGTTGTTCGCTAACTGATTATTTTACTGGATAGCTTAAGTAGAAACTTTGTTCTTTACTATACTGTCTATTCTATACCCTAGTGTTAATCTTTGACCTTTTGGGTTATTAACTTCTTGCGGGATCTTTTCTCAACAGAGGGGAGGGCACTTATGTGGTTATTTTCATAATTCTGTAAACTTGATTTATATTGATGTCTATACGTTTCATGTTGTGAGACGTTTAAGTTATAATAAACTAAACAAAACATAATTTGTCGTGTCGGTCAGCCCCACACCCTATTATCCATAGTTTTTCCTGGTTGTGTGTCTTGTAGTCATATATTTGTGTGTGTGTGAGTGGTTAAACGTATATGTTACATGTATGGAGAGTAGGATTGTCTGATAATAAATTACAGTCGCAAAGATAGGCTGGACTAGAGTATCTTCTCAATCCAGAGACAGATTCTACCCTTAAACTATTCACTCGTGAAATCTATTTCTTATACCTTCATTTATTCATAACCCTCCACTCCCAAAGGAGCATAGGCCTTCAACAAACACATGCCAAGCCCTCCTGTCACGTGCCATCATCTCAAGTTCTTTCCACGTTCTCCTCATCATCTTCACCTCTGTTTCCAGCTCTCTTCGCCATGTGCTTCTTGGTCTACCTCTGCCTCTCTTGCCCTGGGGGTTCCAGAACAAAGCCTGCCTTGTAATGCTATCAACAGGTTTCCTCAGTGTGTGTCCTATCCATCGACATCGTCTTCTTCTCATCTCTTGTTCCACTGGCACTTGTCGGGTTCTTGTCATCAGTTCCACGTTGGTAACCTTGTTAAACCATTTTAATCCCTCTATTCTACGCAAGAACCCATTTATGAAAGTCTGTAGCTTTTTGGTTGTTGTCTTTGTTGTTCTCCTTGTTTCAGAGCCATACAATAGTACTGACTTCACATTTGAGTTGAAGATTCTTATTTTCGTGTTGGATCCGATTACTCGTGATCTCCATATGTTTCCCAATGCAATGAAAGCTCCTCTTGCCTTTTGTATTCTTATTTTGATATCGCTGTCTGTCCCTCCAACATTATCTATATTACTGCCAAGATATGTGTATGATTCTACATCTTGTATTATTTCTTATACCTTATTTCTCCCTTATTTACCACTATCACCTCTACTCAGACGGGACCACACAAATCCCTATACCTATCTTTTTATATCTACGACAATAGTCCACGAATCCGATGTATATTGGTGATTCCATTCCAGACTTTGTTCAACTATTATTCTCAATGTGGCTATCTGGTCTGTACAGGATCTGTTTTGTAGAAAACCTGCTTGTTCATCTCTCAGTTGCTTGTCTATGTACTCTTTTATTCTCTCAAGGATGATTCTGTTTAATACTTTTCCTGGCACTGATAGCAACATTATTCCTCTATAATTTGTGCACTCTTGTAAATTTCTCTTCTTAGGCAACGACCAGATAACCTCCCCTCCATTCTGCTGGTATTTCCTCTCTCTCCCAGACTTTGCAAAGTAGTTTGAATAAAATCTTTGTAGAGATTTCAATGTCTGATTTGATGGCCTCTGCTGGAATGCCAATTTTGATGTTTGTTTCATATAAATTAGTTGGATGTGAGTGAAGAAATGGCAATTTACAAATAGGAAGTGACTTTTGCCGCAATAGAAAGTTGAAGAGTCCTTGGTATTAGCAACACTCTAGATCTCGGCTTTTCCTGTGGCTTTTCTGCTATTTCGGAAGGTGTTGAGTTCAAGTCCTGAGCTCTAGTTTCTCCAGCTTGGTTTACATTTAAAGGCTCATCACTTCTGGTCCCAAGCTAGAAGGAAGAATCGTGTGGCATACTGTGCATTCCCAGCCATCCAAGGGGCTCTCCAAATATGCAGAGCTAAAACACTGTGCTCTGGTTCTGGGCTCTGACAAGGAATTGCCACTTCCTGCACAGAGCCACTTCTCAGCTCCCCCTGCCTATCACGAGGTCTTTAGTGAGATCCTCATGCATGCCGACAACCAGGTAAAAGCCAGAGTTACTTTTGGGGCTCAGGTGACATAGTGTGCAATTCTGGGTTCTCAACATGCTTCACCATAGGGGGGAATTCCTGGAAGTGTGTGGATGATTTCAAGTGTCAATGAGGGTGCAGTTAGCTTCACGAACAGAAGTTCACATCAAAATCTACAACATGTGCATTGTGCATAGCTGGTGGTCATAAAAGGATTACTTCAGATATGCCTCCATGCATAGGAGAAGGTAAATCTCTGATTTCAAACCCCCACTGTCTGTACGGGAAAGGTTTTGGGATTAAACCCTGAAGATAAATCCGGAGTCCAGGGTACCTAAGGCAGTCTAATGTTGATTCAACATTATTCAGGCAACTCCGGCGACGTCGCTGGTACCAAACTGTATCAGCTACTGCCGTTCCTATGAACCGACCGGCTGCGCGAAGAGGGGAAACATACTGCATGGACAACAGCTTGATCTGCACATAACTATGCCCAAGTTCACGCCCTGGAGGGAACACTTCAGCTTCACGCTTTGCCGTCGTTTCCCATAGTCAGTTATGACTGAAGGGGGCTATTACTAAATACAGTTGTTGCTCACAGTGGCGTCACTAGGGTTGGTGTCACCCAGTGCTGTAACTCATGGTGTCACCCCCATGGACCTCCTCCCGTACCAGACCATACAGAATCCTTAGTAATGTTTTTTGTACTAATGTTACTCGTAAATCGTAATTTCCGTATATCACTGAATGTAATGGCAATAGTAGTGACATAAACAACTAGCAATATTAAAATTACCCCTTTAAATTACAATATCATACGCACAGCCTTAATGTATTTACATTTACATAGTTTCATGTGGTTAAAGTGAAAATTCGGTAAGAAAACAATAGAATTCGAATTAAAAACATAGGTATATTGATACAGTACATGTAAGCTGGGCTTACGAAAAATGTTTTTGTGGTTACAACTAACTACAGGGATATTTTTTATAAAAAAAAACAATAAATTTCTGCTGAAATACTGCACAAAAATGTTATAGACAGTCATTTTGGTGTCACCCCCTCTGATGGTGTCACCCGGTGCGGTCCGCACCTCCCCCGCACCCCCCTAGTGACGACACTGGTTGCTCAAAGGTTGTACTATAATTAGCATACTTCTCCTACAGCTATCACACTATTACCTATCACGATACTTTTGCTGTCAACAGTTGATATTACAATTTTCAAAATAACCGGTAACGCTATAGTTACACCCGATAGGCAGGATTAGTGCCCTGTATATATAGAGTTATGTCAACTGAGTCAGAATCGAAAACGAGGCTGAACGACGTGGACGCCATTTTTTGTTGACAATAGCAGGGTTAGTAGCGGGAATAAGCGTCGAGTAAGAATACTTTTTTTTTTAAATTAATGAAGAAAAATATCCCGTTCAACCTCTGATGGGTTATAATTAGGATATATATTGTTTTCAATTCCAAATAATATGAACAACTGCCGATGAGAAAGTGGCATAACATTTGTAAAATCATTGTAAATAGGGACATTCACAATTATGCTAATACGTTAAATAAATAAACAAAAACAAAAAAACAAACAAAATCAAGAAGAAACTCTGAACAAGAATTATATTAAAATGGAGGGGTGTAAAGGCCTGGTGGTTCCAATTATATAACTGACTTTAACAGATATTTAATTGACTTTCATCTGTTAAAAGTCATATGCATTGTAAGAACAGCATCAGACCTTCACATTCCCAGACACTAATATTAACATTTGTTCGTGATAAATATTGTTTG